>VSMD01068067.1:0-103752 GCA_008750895.1 Mirza zaza
TACTTTTGTTTACTTGATTTTAGGACAGATGCAGACTCTAAGACTAATAGACAGGTATAAGGGCCCTTGGTTCAGCTCATCTTGCCTGATCATTTTTTTTTTTTTTTTTGAGACAGAGTCTCACTTTATTGCCCAGGCTAGAGGGAGGGCCGTGGCGTCAGCCTAGCTCACAGCAACCTCAAACTCCTGGGCTCAAGCAATCCTCCTGCCTCAGCCTCCCAAGTAGCTGGGACTACAGGCATGTGCCACCATGCCCGGCTAATTTTTTTATATATATATTTTAGTCGGCCAATTAATTTCTTTCTATTTATAGTAGAGATGGGGTCTCGCTCTTGCTCAGGCTGGTCTCGAACTCCTGAGCTCAAAGGATCTGCCCACCTCGGCCTCCCAGAGAGCTAGGATTACAGGCTTGAGCCACCGCGCCCGGCCTTGCCTGATCATTTTATAAATAGGGAAGCTGAGGCTCAAAGAATTGATTTGCTCAAAGTTACAGAGGTCTAAATTCTAGTCTAATACTTTTTTGCTATATTGGTCACAAAAGTTAAGGGACATAGTTTGTTGGTCTTGAGAAAATATGGCATATATTACCAGTTACATATCTAGCACTCACTCTTCTCTTTCTGTTTACTAATAGATCTCCAACTTTACATTCGGTAGCAATGGGCCCACAGCTAAAAAGATAGTCTTTCCCAATGCTCCGTACAACTAGGGGTGACCAATGAGATTAAGGAGAAGTTGTTTGCTCTCCCCCTTCCCTTTACCATCTAGAATCTACCACTAAACTAGAATATGGTGGCTAGAACACAAGTAACAATGTTGTGATAAAGTATAAGAGGTAATCTTGATGACTGAAGTCAAGTGCTAAGGATGGTAGAGAAAGATAAAAAGAGCCTGGATTCCTGATGATGAAGCCAGCATAAAAGCCCTGGACTATTTGTTTCTGGACTTTCTTTTACTTCTATTTGTTGTTCTGTCATTTGTTAATCTTATCTGATGCGTGAAAACTAAGCAAGTAGGAGCTGACTTCACTGTCTGCTTTTCCAGCCAGCTCACGGCACTAATGCCCCCTGGTGGCAGCCTGAACACTTCCCTTATCTTAACTACAGAGTGTGTAGGAGTTCTGCTTGTCATGGTTGATGTAGTCACCTCACTGCCAAGAAGCTCAGCTCAAGGATCCCTCAATGAGATAACAACGTACTCTTTTAGCTCCTGGCAGGAGTATTTGGCAGAGACAGACCAAAGCAGTGAGACAAGTTCCATTTTCATGTACTAACTCAGACTGTCATTCTTTACATCCTGTTGGGTGGGTAAGTTCAAGCCTATGCCTGGCTGAGGTCCGCTGATAGATACTCTGATGACAAAAGTTGAATACTCTTGAGGGGAAATTCCACTTTTAGTGTGATTATGGCAAGGAGACAGCAATTATATGGAGCTGGTTATTTGAGAATGCTGGCCCCATTTTTCACTGCTTCGACTGATTGACAACAGTTCATACCTCCTCAGGCTGTTATGATAATCACTTCTGCTTACATATTTTAAGATAACAATTCTTTCCTGGGCAAAAAGGCCAAGCAAATAAGATAAGAGTCTGTGATTGAGATGCTATCACTGAACCACATGTTCTCAACAGATAAATGTTCATCCAAAATAAGCAGCAAGGACAGAGATGGAAGAGACAGTGTTTGAAATCTAAAAAAAAGAATAAACGATTAAAAAAGTACTTACTGAGGTATGTATCCAAAGGTATACAATTCTCCAGGTCATCTGTGGGTGATAGAAGTTCACAAATACTCTCAGCTGTGTGGTCTTCAGGGAATTTGTTCTGGTCTCCACATTTTTTGAGGATCTCCACACAATCTGATCTTGAAAAGAAAAATGCACATACATTTAGGGTTCAACGAACCTCATTCTGTCTAGTTAATATCACCTCTGCTTCTGAAGCTTTCTAGAGAGTTTTTATAATTTAATCATGTTTCATAATTGGTTAGGTTAAGCATGGCAAAAGAAAACAGGAGTCAACAGTGGACCTCAGGTTCAATAAAAAATTCAAGGCATCCCTAACTTTCTCTTATCTGAGATCAAAAGCCTTGCTCAAATTTTATACTTATACTTACTGTTACTACCATCAATGTGGCTTTTTACCATCCTTGAAAGGAAATTGTTTGGCCTGTAATAACTGGAAAGTCCATTACTTTAAAATTTTCTTAGTCTTCAATAGGGATTTGATTTCTCTTCTATAAGTTTGCTATGCTAAGAGTCTACATATTTCCCACTCATTGCCTCTTGCTTGTCACCCAGTAGTTTATACCTGGGTGTCTCCTTGACTCAGGTCATCCCCAAGTCATATCAGAGAATAGATCTGGACTCTGATGAAGGTTAAAATAATCTGAAATGAGTCATCAAGTACCCACCAGCACTGAGCCACATACCAACAACGTAGGGGCTAAATATTAACTTGGGTTTTGGAAAACCTTTTGGAAAACAAGACGTATGAATAGCAGTTAACATAGATTACTATGTAGTTAAGTGCTTTTGGTTTTGATCACCATAGAAGCTCCTATTTTTACTTTATCCTAGATTTCCCAAACAAACTATTCAAAAATGTTTACTAGAAAAAGGCCCTAATGACTGTATTCACTAACTCCTTTACTCATTAAACATTTATGGAATAGCTATTATGTGTCATGATTACGCTAATATCTGAAAAGGAGAAAAAGAGGAACAAGGATAAAAGAAAAATGGCACAAAGAAGAATAAGCTCCTTAAGGAGAGCAAAGTCTAACAGACAATAAGACAAGGATACAAATTAAAATATAAAAATAGAACAGTGCATCAAAGGTATTTAATGTTTCTTGAACTAAGTTCCATAAGAAACATACAAATAAAGGTCATAGGAATTTGTAGTAAGGATAAATTACTATCAGCTGGAGAAATCTGGGAAGCCTCAGTAGGAATGTCTGGTATTTGAGAGAAGACAAGGACAGGAAGTGGGCAAATGGAGATGAGGTGAACAGTATTTCAATAGAGGAGGAAAAAGTGTGAAAGCATTTGACATGGGGGGGGGTCACAGGCAAAGGGAAGTGTTAGAAGAGAAAATTCTAAAGAGAAGCTCTGAACCAAAACTGGAGAATCATTATGATGAAACAAACTTACTTGCAAATAATACTTCCCCGGGATTTACTATGACAAGGTTTAATCTGCAGTGAACAGGCTATTGCTTTCCACATTTCTGGCTGGCACTTTTTAATATCAAGAACAGGTATATTGATAAATGGCATCTTTATGCTTCCTTTCTCCCACAGCTTCATGTCGTTCATGGCTCCTTGATCTGATTGAGCATTACAACTCCTGAAAAGCTCTGTTGGCCTAAAGAGAAAAAAATTCAGAAGGAATCAAGAAGCAATTATTTTCCAGAGAGAAGCAATGAGTAAAGTCCTGACACACTAACATATCAGGAAAATCTGATTTTCTTAAAGAGGAGAAAGCACATACAACCCATTAAAGGATATCAGCTTCGAGTATATGAAGATTCAATATAGTCTAGCATTAAGACTCTGATTGCATGATTTCCTTTTAACACAGGTTTTTGTGAGGCAGTTTAAAACTTCAAAATGCTCTAGACAGGACTATTACCCCCCAGACCATCCCATTTCTTTCATTATACAAAATAAATAAGTCCAATTTTTTTTCTTTTTTTTTTTGAGACAGAGTCTCACTTTGTTGCCTGGGCTAGAGTGCCATGGCATCAGCCTAGCTCACAGCAACTTCAAACTCCTGGGCTCAAGCAATCCTCCTGCCTCAGCCTCCTGAGTAGCTGGGACTACAGGCACGCGCCACCACACCCAGCTAATTTTTTTTTTTCGTTGTTTTGGCTAGTTTTTTACTATTTATAGTAGAGTCTCGCTCTTGCTCAGGCTGGTCTCAAACTCCTGAGCTCAAGCAATCTTCCCGCCTCGGCCTCCCAGAGTGCTAGGATTACAGGCGTGAGCCACCGCACCCAGCCCAAATTTTTAAAATGAAGGTATAATTTACAAAAAATATTTCATAGAATTTAATCAATCTCTAATCCAGGTCTTTGTTAGCTAACACTCTATCACCAGTTATAAAGATATCTTGATTTTCTTACTCAAAGTAATAACCTGAATACTTTTAGAAGGATAGTTACATGTTAGTTTTAGGTAAACATCATCTGACAAAAATATCTAGAACCTCCTTCTGGCCCAACTAAATGATTCTCTTCCCTTTTGCCCTCTTGATCTCTGGGCTGCAGCTCACAAAACCAGCCACCTTTTCTTTAGTAACTCTTCCTCTCTGGCTTCTATATGGAGTTCTCTTGTTTGGTGCTTCCGGATGCCCTTTTCTGTTTTCTTCACTGTTTCTTTAACCATTAACTGTGGATATGCTCGAAAGCTCAGTCCTTAGCCCTGTATTTTTCTTACTCTACCAAATACTTCAGGTTAACACCTATTTGAATCGCTTCTATAAATATTTTTGTATGAAAGAGGGGACTCACTGAGCAGGAAGCTCAACAGATCTGAAGATCCTTCAAAGTAAACTGGACTCAGGAGGACATTCAGATGATCAAATACTTCACAATGATTTATTCTGCAATGAATTGTTTCCGCTGGTGCAGCAGAAGGGAGAAGGGACTGTAGGTAGAAGAGATTCTTTGAATTCCAGAAGTTTGAGGTATCTCTAGATTAGAAGGGACTTTACAATCATGCTTTTTTCCCTGAGGTGAGTTACCAGATGGAACATAGCATTTAAAGAAGAAATCATAAAGAAATATGGCTTTCTTTTAACCCAACAGAAACAAAATCAGAGTAAAGTAGTATTTTTACTTATTTAAAAATCAGATAATTAATAATAAAATATTTCCATCCCATGTACAATAATTTGTTCCTACCTGTTGTTAAAATTAGTACAGTAAGTAAGGTTTCTACAGCCCAATTGGCAAGGTTCCCGGACATCTGCTAAACAGGTCAACATGGACACTTCCACTGGATTATATTCACAAAAGCGATCAAATTCTTGCCAACTCTGTGTATTGCCCCAGCTCATGCTATAAAGTTTAGTGCACAGTTCCCTGAAACAAGAGCACATGTGCAAAAATATAGAGATAAGCCAAATAAATAAATATTTGATTTGTATAAAACTAGAACTTTATGAGTTACATATAATACTTTGCAACATAACTGAGAAAAAAAAAAAAGTACAAAAACCAAATGACTATCTCCTAGAATTTAGAGCCAGAAAAGGTGATTTTTTCCATGAAAAACAGTTAAGTCTTTTTTTTGTCATCCATTTCTTCCCCCTTTGCCATGGTTGCTAAATCTCAGTGCTAAATTTAATGTTTAATTATAATATTAGTACATTCTTAATTCTTGGCACAATTATTTCCTCCTATATCTTTCTGATTTCTTTTTTACCTTTAATTAAAGTAAAGCACATGGTTTGCTTCCACAAAGATATATTCCCCTATATTTATAATCACAGAAGGCAAAACTGTGACATGGTCTTTAGAGACTTCTTTTAAGAAACATTATAAACTTAGGGTTCACTAGTTTCTCCCTGAAAAATTATACCAGAGTCACTTATATTCCTTAAGATATTCCTAAGCCTCTGTACACTATTGTAGTTAATACATGACATTTATTATTTTTAGTACTAGATAATTACAAAGCAACTTAAATGTGCATATATAGCTAAAACATCTTTACTATTTTCAAAGTGCTTTCACACATTACATTCATCAGTTTAATTTTTTATTTATAAAAGTAATACATGTCCACTATACAATATTTTCATATTTCATATTTATTGAAACATACAAAGTCATAAGTAAAAATTCTCTCCTCTCTCCACATTTTATTTGACTCTCAGAATTACCCCATGAGGATGCTGTCTTTATGTTTACTTTTGTTCATTCACTCTACTGATGTTTACTGAGTGCCTATTTTGTGTGAAGACCTGTTTGAAGCTCTGGAAATGCTGTGGTGAATAAAACAGACAAAGTCCCTGCTTTCAATGGAGCTTATAAATTATGGGGATGAGGAAGCTGGGACCAAGTTACATCAGGTACCTTGATCTGGCAACCAGTCCTTTCTCTAGTCTTTAACTTTATATACAGGTTGAGTATCCCTCATCTGAAATGCTTGCAACCGGAAGTGTTTTGAATTTCAGATTATTTTGGGTTTGGGAATATTTACATAAACCTAATGAGACAGACATCTTGAGGATGAGACCCAAAGTCTAAATACAAAATTCATTTATGTTTCATATACACATATACACATATCTTATACACATAGTCTGAATGTAATTTTATATAATATTAAAAAAAATTTTATGCATAAAATAAAGTTTTGACTATGTTTTGACTGCAACCTGTTCCATGATGTCAGGTGTGGAATTTTCCACTTGTGGAATCATGTCAGCACTCAAAAAGTTTTAGATTTTGGATTTCAGATTAGGGATGTTCAACCTGCATTTACCTTGGCCAGATTAACATCTCAGAGTTGTTTCTTAAATGTAAAACAAAAATTATACAAATTTACCCAATTATCTCATAAGGTTTCATGAAAATCAAATATGATGGAAATGAAAGCATTCATCAAACCATAAAACCTTACATCAAAGTAAGGAAGCAGTGTTTCTCACTGAAGCTATTCTGGGAATACACAGCCATTCCAATCTCCAGTGATTCTATGTTTGCATAGAATCAAAGAACCACTCAGCATCCTTTTCATAAATACATTTGACCTTTCTATAAGCAACCCAATTTCCTTAATTCCAGAGCCAACTTAATTTCTCTTTAAGCTTGTCTATTAATTTTCTTTGAATGTTTTTCATATATATATATTTTTTATTTATCAAAGTTTGATTGATAGCCACCAAAGTTTGATGAGCTATTCCAGGCATAATTTTTTGCTAAAGGTCCATCTAATTTAGAAACCACATGAAAGACTGTTTTATTCCTGGTATCTCATATTCATTTTAGGTTATCTTAGTAACATGTAGTCCCTTTTTATCCAAAATACTTCTAATAAAGCAAGCTTCTATTTCATCTGTCTTCTACCATGATCTTAGTTATCTCCATTAATCTTGTCTCTAGTTTATGTTTCCTCTATCTGATATTTGTACTGTTAATTTATTATCCCTAAGTGTATCATTCAAATGAATGCCAATACACTGCTATCTAACTTTGGTTATAAGTGCTAACCCAATTATTCATCAATATAGCAAAAATTTGATTATATTCATCAATAAAACAAAAAGTTGATTAAGTACAAAGTTTCATAATTTAATAAAGAGAATATCCCTTAGATGTCAGATCAAAACATCTTCTAATTGTAAGCTTACTTAATGGTCTCTATGAGGGTAAGGCAGAATTCATATTGTGTCATCTTTAGGTATTTATTGCCCTGGCAATGCGATCTTCCATACCCCAAAACATAGTGCTTTTAGTTAGCACTCAATGTACAAAACAATGTTTTGTATACACTATACAATGCTCAAGAAATATTTGTGAGATGAAGCAATGAAAGATTTTATATCTTCTAAATGCTAAACTAAACCACACAATGCAATTCATAACATACATTTACTAGGATTAAAATCATAAATTAAAATGCTATTTTCTACTGATTTTAATAAAGGAAAATGAAATACTGACCTACATGTTGAAGTGTTTGCTTTAGAACAACAATGCAATTTAGCCCCATCAAGGCCTGTAGAGGGAGGAGGGTGTACAGTGACTCCAGGGTGAACAGATTGTGAACTTTCAAGAAAACACTGCCATAGAGGATCTTGAGGCAAAGGTTGGGTCTTACAACCCTCGATGAGGCCATCAACAATTTCCATTTCTGTTTTCTTAGACATCAGAATTCTCTTGCAGGCATTTTGGCAAGCATGGTCTTCAGCTCTGTCACAGCAATATAAACCTACATTTTCAGAATATAAGTGTCTTAATTAACTGGTTTTAAATCATGCCCTGCTCAGAACAGAACATGGCAGTGTAGTGGAAACCATTACTACTCTTAGTTATATGGCAATATCTGCAGAATACAAGGCCTACCAAATTTTCTCTCTATTACTTTGCAGTTTAGCAAAAAGGTGAGGAGCTACCGTTGGATGAAGTGTCTATTACCAGAATTCACAACTGTCCCCAATCATGAGATCTCTAGCACTGTCCTTACAAAAATGAAAGGCCATTCTACACTTAAGAAATTCTCACATATAAGGTATTTTATGTTTCTGGAAAAGGTATTATATATGAAACTGGAATTATTTCCTGCTAGAAACTGCCTAAAAGAGATTATGTTCTCGATATTAGAGAGATGACTAATTTTTATAGAACAAACACAAACACTGTATTTCATCACATTCTAGGACAGCATAAAGCTTTACATATCTGTGTATGTTAATTAATCTAAATTTTAATTTAAATAATATTAATATAATAGCAAACTCTGACAAGGTATCAGTTTGCTTCTGCCTTTAATTTTCTACAAAGAATCAGAAAATGAAAGAGCACTTTTCAACCATACCAGAGAATTCAGAAAGGCTTCTTTGAAGTAGTTTTCTCAAATGTCTTTGACTTTTTGAAGAAACCTATTCAGGCATATCCATCTGTAGCTGTCTTTTCCAGATTCCTCTGTATTAGTACAGACATTAGAGATAGTTGCTCTTCTACCCTTAAAATCTGTCTGCTTTTCTTTTGAGCTCTATCTCTTTAGCTCCAGCAGCACCTTTGTACACCCTAAATGTCAGAGAACACATACCTGCCTTTAAAGCAAATGAAGAGTGGTTGTGGCAAAGGCTTCATTCTCTGATTTTCACCATAGTCACACCACAGACTGTCAAAAGCCCTAGAGTTCTGATTTAGATGGTGGCCAAATAAGGCACACAACATTGTTTTTGAGTTACAAAAACAACCCTTTTAATATCCTAGCGTAAATCAAAACATTGGCATCTGGTTTATAAGTCAGTCTTTTGTCAGTTTGGTGAATCAGACACTTGTCTAAAATCTGATCATATCTAACTGAAGAAAACTGATTCCAGGACGTACAAAGCTGAGACTTTGAAAACCCCCATGAGGTGCAGGTTCATTAGGAGCTTCTGATTTAAAAAAAAAATACCAGGCTCTCTTTTCATTCTTATGATTTTTAAATTACAAAAGTAGTAACTGCTCATTGGTTAAAAACTCAAACATTATATAAATATGTAATGTAGAACAATTAGGTATATAACTAAAAATGTATCACACTATACCTTTAATTCTATAACCTGTTTTTGCTAAATATATCTTGGATTTCTTTCTATGTAAACATATACCTTTATTTTTGTTGGTTGTAAATTGTTACTATAATTAGAGATATCATAATTTCTTTAATCAATTTTAAGCAATACCCTATTGATGTATGTTTGGGTTATTTCTAATTTTTCTTTATTACATCAATGTTGTAGTGAACATCCTTTATATATGTATAAACAATATATTTTTGAAAATCTGTATAAGTTTCTTGTAAGATAAATTATGAGAAATGGAACTGCTAGATTAAAAGTTATGATAATTTGAGATTCTAATGGTCCTTACCCAGCTTCCTCCAACAAAACATCCATGCTAATGAACTCTCTCACCCTCAGAATAGAGAATTCCTGTTTGCTCATACCCTCTGTATTTCCATCTCTCTTGGCACCTTTTAGCTGTGACAATAATGTTCAATTTGCCAAATCTAAATACCAAAGGAATTCTGGTATTCCCCAAATGACCTGGACTGCAGATATCTACCAGAACATAGATACAAACTCTTGGACCAAAAACTGATATGAGAGGAATATTTCTGTATTACTTACTATCTGTCGGGTTCCTCATTGGATAAGATTGGGTATAATTGTTCACACAGTGTATTAACTGTGGACTAATAGAGGCACAATAATTTTCTACAGCTTTGATCTGCGATGGACCAGGAGAAGAGTCTGTTCGAAAAATAGCTTGACAGTATTCTCGACAGTTTGTATGATGACCTGCATAACTGCAACAAACTGAGCCCACTATCAGGGAAAAAAAGAAAGGATATTGAAATGAAAACAGTTTTTTGTTAACACTAAATCATCATCATAATGATGGAACAATATGTCTTTCTAAATGTGAGAAATAAAACCATGCCACATTAAGACAAGCCCTTAAAATCAGCACTTCTCTGGCATAGTCATGGGGACATTCAAATGTTCATTAGTATAAGAAAGTCATTATTTATCAACTTATAGTCTATAGTCCAGTGATTCTCCACAGGAGTAGTACCACTCCCACCCCCATCCCCAGAAGAGTTTGGATGTGTGTAGAAGTATTTCTGGTTGTCATGATGACGGGGACTATTGTAGGCATTTAGTGCATGGGGGGTCAGGGCTGCTAAATGTCTTGCAATGAAAATGCCAAGAGTGCCTGTGTTGAGAACCACTGACACAGCTTCCTTCCATGTTAGACTTGTGTAGGTGTATAAACAAAGCAAAACAAAGCAAAGCAAAGTAAACCTAAAACCAAATGCCTCACATTTATAAAACAGAACCAGTAGAAACTAAGAGGTAGCAGGAACATTTAGTAAATTTGACAATTATATACTGGTAGATCTTAAAACAAAATCCCAAAAGTTCTATGCAGTTTGAACATCTATCTGTATGAATATATCTAAATTGAGATAGCCTTTACCTCATGATTGATATGACCTGCTTTAATACTGCAAAGTAAAATATATTTGAAACAAATATGACTTTGGGTTTTGTATTTTAACAAAATCAATGGGCTGCCATTTAAGGTATCACGGGAAGGCTAGATGAGTGGCTAGGGGAGGAGACGTGGGATTTATGATGGAGAAGATTTATGATGGGGAGACCCTCACGGGAGTTTAAGGGAGTCTTTGGGAGACTGAGGGGAACACGGTAGAGGTGTGGCAAGAGAAAGGTAGGTAGGAAATCTCTGATAATTATTAGAGATGGGCATGGAGGAATCAGAATCAGGTTTCTGGTGAATTCCATAGACCAATGAACAGGGAATTCAGGTGACTTCCAGAAATAATGACAATGATAAAGTTAAATACAAATTAACTGAACTAAGAATGAACTAACTGATATAGAACAAGCCTCAGCTTCCTAGGCCAGGAAACTGTTCCATACTTATTGTGCCACCTGTTTTTGACATGCAATTACTCTCAAGTTTACTAAGCCTATTGCCAAAGATTTCATTTTTATCACAAAGAACAATTATTAATGGCTATATTTATCACTGTAAACCTTAAGAGGGATAAACTGGGGGTAGGGTGGGGAATGGTGAGGACATATAAGAGTAGATAAGTAGGAATAGGACAAGATGCCTATCTTCTGATTCCCTCATTAGGCTGGCTTCCTCACCAGTGTGGAAGAACATAAGATTACATGCTACACACTAAAGCCCCAGTTAGAAAGGACAGAAGATAAAGTATAGAGAGCTAATGTTTCTTATTATCTTTCAATATAAACCCTGCCAAGCTAATCTAAACAACTCTGTTTCTTAGATGTGTTTTCCCATCTCTAACTGCTTGCACTATTCCCTTCACCTGGAATGCCCTTCCTCCAGGCTCCACCGCTCACATCTTGTTCATTCTTCAAGGCCCAGTTCAGCAACCAACTCCATGAAGTCACCTCTAAATATTCCTGCAGGAGTGCTCCCTCCTTCCTCTGAACTCCTGCTGTACTTTATCAGTGACACTATCTCATATCCTATTACATCCCAGAATTCTTTGTATATAGTTTGTGTCCTCCACAGATATGTGTCTGCACCACACTGCGCAAGTAATCAATTAATGTCTGCTTAAAAAACTGAGAGGCAGCTCTTGGCAAGTGTTATATTATGTAACATGAGTGTGTTTAACTTCTGAAAGTGGTCCTATTTATTGGGCCATGTTCATTCTCACATCTAGCTGTAGTATCTGCTCTGTAAACCTACAATTAGGACATGGGAATAGTTACAATACACGGATGACACCCCAGAGGAAAGAGCGTATCAGAATCCTGCTGTGCACATTCTTCCAGACGGCTTACTAACTGCCTAAGTTATAATGCCAAGGTCTTGGCAATATTTAAAACAGTGAATCACAGCCTGTGAATTGTATTTTTGCTCTTTGGACTATTTGTATAACCATTGACAATATACTTACTTTCATTTCTGCTAATGCAACTGAAAAGAGCATTCTGTAAATTAAAGAAAAATAAACAGACAGAAATTAACAACCAGACTGAATTTCTAATTTTATTCCACTTTATGGTTACATGAAAATCAGGATATCAAACTATTAAATTCTTCTCTATGTCCAAAACGGAAAACATAGAAGCTATGAAATGACATCCTGGGAAAAAGGGAAACCATCTTCCAACACATACTGGGGATAAAGATGATCTCTCAGAGCCATAAACTGATCACATTATAGCAAAGCAAGTTTACATAAAGCTGTATCAATGTGTGTGTTTTGGGGGTTGGTGGTGCTACAATGTATTAATCTTAATTATTTCTTGCAGGATATAAAAAACTTCCCAGAAAATAATCAAACAAAGGACATTTAGGGAAATATATATTAAATATTTCATAGACACACGGCATTGTAGAGTTGAAAGGACTTTGGAGATCATCTCTAATTTTTCGCAAACCTGGCTGTGTACTAGAATCACCTGGGCTTTCCAGGCCTTACCCTAGACTACACAATCAGAATCTGGGCATGAGGCACAGAAACCTAAATTTTAAACAAGGCTTCAAAGATGGTACTTATGTGGCCATCTTGGTACCAGAGTTTGGGAATCTCTGTACCATTTTATAGATGAAAAACCATTTCTTCAGGAAGGGAAAGAGACCTGCCACAGGTCACAGTGCAAGTCAAAAGCAGAGTCTGAGACTATACTTAGTGTTTCTAGAGTTTTCAGATTACTGTTCGGAAAACATCACCCGGCATTTAAGTCATTGTAAGGAAAATAAGAGAAAACAAGAAGAAAAACAAGACAAAAATGAAAAACTTTTAAAACTTCTTGAATAAAGCCCATTTGGATATTCAGGGTTTGGCAGCTATGATTAATATCAGTCACAACTGGATGAGAATGAATTCTTAAAAGAAATAATATGGACATAAATAAAACATGGAAGGAAATCAAGTATACCCTTAATGTTGAATTGAGACGATTTTGGCTTTCAATCATAGCTAAATCATAAGGCAACTAGATGATACAGACTTGTTAAATGACCAGCTTTACCAACATTTAAAACCTAGCTTCAAAGATCCATCTATGCAGTTGTGTGAAGCTGTACTGCATTTATTTTCTCCACTAAATAATATTCCATTGTGGGAATTGAAAGGACAGCCTTGTTAATAAACTAGCTAACAGAAAGAAGGATAAAGTATCAAACAGAAAATAAGAGGAATAAACTCACAACACATAATTGCCATTTTGAAGGGAAAGGTCACAACACAATTGCCCCTTTGATCATATACCTGTGGCTTAAATTGTTTTATTTAAGAAGTTTATTTTAACAGCCTTGAAGAGCCCTAAGTGGATAGTAGGGGTGCGAGCTGTCTGTGTTAGTTCCTGCCAGGACCGTACTTCAAGGACTTTGATAAGCTGGCCTCACAGAGAAAAGAAAAAAATACTCATGGAAAAACAAACTCAGCTGCTTTACAGCCATTTTTGTTATCAGCTGGCAGCAATCACTTTTAAACTTTTTCTTTCTCTTTACCCCCCTAATAAAAACCCCAAATCCCCTACCCTCACTGTTGACATTTTTCTTTCTTTCTCTTGTGTTGTGCCCTTCCCACCTCTGGGAAGTAAAATAAACTATGTTTATTTAAAACTATTCTACTCATTGTGTAAGAATTCTTTCTCCAACCTGCATCGTGAGCTCCTTTTGAGTCCCCACCCTAACAGGAATAAACCACACTTGATTAGTCCATTTAAAGCAAAACAAAATATTAATAAAACAAAATGAAAAACTCTAGGCCTCATAGACAAGCGTTAATGAATTCACCCAGTATTAATTCTTTCTGCTAGAGAGCTCATTAAACAATGTAAAAGTAGTGAAAAAGTAAATATTCTTAGTGTTCTTTAATAATGATCTTGTTTATATCTCTCTTCACCCATGTTTTCTTGTTTTAGTTTGACTTTTCAGCTACTCATTATAGATAGCCGTCTATTTGGATTCACTGGGCTCAGGAACACTCATAAAATGTTCTAAATTAATATTAAAAAGTGGTCTACTACCAACTTTCCAGCCTCCTTTGGATGAATGCAATTCTCATTGCCCCTTCCTTTCTGATAAGCTGGCTGTTCTTTTAGTTTTGGCTTTTTTGACATTGTACCTGAATAAATATGTTTGATAGCTTGGTGGCTGTCTGGGTTACATAGCCTGATTTCCACTTTTTAGTATTCTTCTACTTATTCTTAAAGTCTCTAGAGCAGTGGTTTCCAATTGGGAGTGATTTTGCTTCCCAGGGGACATTTAGCAATGTCTGGAGACATTTTTGGTTGTCACAGATAGAGAGAGGGTAGGGGGCTGCTACTGACATCAAGTGGTTACAGACCAGGCATGCTGCCAAGTATCCTATAATGCACAGGACAGCTACTACCCCCCTCCCCAAAAGCTTACCCAGACCAAAATGTCAATGGTGCCAAGGCTGAGAAACCCTGCTTTAGAGAGTTACAAATTTGCTCAAGCTGGATTTTTAAAAAAATGACCTTACAAATAAAAGAAATGTCACTGTGGGTCAGCCTTGTGGATCATTTAACCTCAGAGAGAGGTACTAAAGGACATAAAACCTGACAAATCCATCTTCCTTATTTGACAGAGCTAGAGACTGAGGCCTAGAAAGGGAAAATATGGATGATAGCTTTCACTCACAAACAGGGGTCAGCACATAAGCCAAATCTTACCCACTGCTTGTTTTTGTGAATAAAGTTTTACTGGAGCACAGATATACCCATTCATTTAGATATTCAAACAATTTTTTAAAATTTTTTATTCTTCTAGAGATAGGATCTCATTATGTTGCCTAGGCTGGCCTCAATTTCCTAGGCTCAAGTGATCCTCCCATCTCAGCCTTCCATGTAGCTGGGATTACAGGTATGTGCCAGCACACCTGACTCATTTACATATTTTATATGACTACTTTATGCTAAGCACCCTTCTATGGCAGAGTTGAGTAGACAAGGACCAGATGGTCTGCAAGCCTAAACTATTTGCTATCTTGCCCTTTACAGAAAAAGTTTGCCAACCCCAAAGAAGGAAAAGTGGACAGCTGCTTCCCTTATGTTACATTCAGAGGTCAGAGATGTCCCCCAAGCATTTCTCATTTCTTCTGAAGTTCATTAATAGACTTTTCATGCATAAGTTTCCCCAAATTTGTTGGAAAACTTTTATATTTTCACATGGTAGCAACTTTAGTGTTAATAAATACCATTTTTACATTTTTATCCATTTCAAGATTTAAAAGAATGTTCCTTCATTCTAGTATACCAGCATTCATTGATTCTCTCTTATACCATTGATGATTTTACCCATGATGATTTCATAAACTGATCATATCCCTCTCTTTGATAAAAGAATTCTAAATATACTATAGGTAACTCTATATTTTCACTGCTGAAGAAAATGCTGATTAGTTCGAAAGGGCTTAAGATGTACACATAATAAGTTACAGCATTAACTTATAGATTCTTCATTTCTTAAGTCAGCCAATCTTGAAGTCTTAGCTAGACAACTCTTAAGTCTTTCAAATGTCTGCCATCTGGTGGCAAAAGCAGGAGGTAACTGAGTGTTCATATTCACTCATATAGAGCCTCTTTGGCCTTCTGTTTACCAATACCACACACAATGTGTCTCCATGTAACAGCTCCCTCACCCCACCCATATTACTTGAGAACAGATGAAAACTACAGTGGTACTGAGGTGAGGATCTACCACAATCTCAGAGACCCAAAGAACATGCCAACATACTTGAGTTGACAGGGTTTCAAAACAACTTCAAGTCAAAAAGCCTTCACTTCCAGGTGGAAAGCCAGATATACACAGCAAGCAAAAAGAAGAGACTGAGCTAGAACCTAGATTCCTCCACCAGTGCTCTTCCATGACACTGTACCGTGAGAGTAGTCTGGATTATTTTTCTGAACGCAGCCAACATAAGGTTGACTATATGTCCACAGAATAATCTATTTAACCAGTCGTCTATTTTTTTAAAATCAGTACCTTAAATTGTACAAAACAGTAATCATTTTCTTGAGGATAATATTATTTTCCTTAAAAATATTGTGATCCTGAAATCTTTCCTCAGGTAGCTGCTTTCATTAACCAGCTCCCTGTCCTACTCCACTGGTTTTAGAGAAATTTAACAAGCCCTTCCATGTAGTGTTGGAAGCAGGTGAACTGTGGGAAAAACCTGGCAGAAAAACAAAGATATAAAACAAATCAAGATTGAGGGAACCCTGTGTGGTCCTTCATGCCACACTGACCTTCCTTTTTGGGAGAAGAGCCTTTGGGTGCACCTGGGAGGTAGACTCTGCTGGTCTAACCTCTAGCCCAGAAGTTCGCTCTACAGATTTTCTGCCACTTCAGTGACCCCATTCTGACACTTCTCCTTTTGTCCACTTGTTTCTATACTTTCTTTGCCCACTGCAATTTTACTGCCATCCACTCCAGCTCCCTCTCCTATCCTCACCAATGATGAGGAAGATGAACAATAAATATACATTGATGACATAAATCTTATAAAAAAAATACCAGTTTAAATTTTGGATGTTTTAGTCACATTTGGATCAAGATTAAAAAGAGCACATTTTTATGAACTGTTATTGAATGATTTATATGCCCAGTGCTTTCTGTTTAACTAGGCCGCTAGCTAAAAGTAAAGGGAAAAATTCATTTAAGGAAATACAAAACACAATGGAAAGCTTTCAGAATAGATTAGATCAGGCACAAGAAAGAATCTAAGAGCTTGAAGACAACTCTTTTGAATTAAATTAGTCACTCAAAAATAAAGAACAGAGAATTAAGAGGAATGAACAAAGCCTGCAAGAAATATGGAATTGTATAAAATGGCCAAATGTAAGAATCATAGGCTTCTATGAGGGTGAAGAAGAAAATACACAAGGGTTAAAAAACATATTTGAGATAATAATTGAAGAAAACTTCCCTGGTCTTGCTAGAGATTTAGACATCCAGGTACAAGAAGCACAATGAACACTTGGGAGATTTATTGCCAAGAAGCAATCACAAAGACACATAGTCATCAGACTGGCCAAAGTCAACAGGGAGGAGGAACTCTTGCGAGCCGTGAAGTAAAACCCTCAAGTAACTTACAAAGCAAAACCCATTAGGCTAACTATAGATTTCTCAACTGAAACCTTACAAGACAGAAGGGATTGGGGCTCCATATCCAGTCTTCTTAAACAGAACAACTGCCAACCTAGAATTTTGTATCCTGCAAAACTAAGTTTCATATACGAAGGAGAAATAAACACTTTTCCAGACAAGCAAACATTGAGGATATTTGTCAAGACCAGACTTACATTGCAGGAAATACTCAGAACTGCATTATACATGGATCAGCACAACAGACACCTACCAGTGTAGAACCACCCAAAAGCTAAAGCTCAGAGCTCATATAAAACAACTGCACAAGAAGTAAAACAAGCACAAGAAGTAAAACAAAGCGATCAGGTACTATCCAATAACATGAACAGAACAGCACCCCATATATCAATTCTATCTATCAATGTGAATGGCTTGAATGCCCCACTCAATAGGCTGGCTGAATGGATGAAAAAAATACAACCCAAGTATCTGCTGTCTCCGGGAAACACTACCTTGCAAGGACTCATATAGACTCAAAGTGAAGGGATGGAAAAAATATTCCATGCAAATGGAGATCAAAAGAAAAGGGGTGTAGCTATTCTCATATCAGATAAAACTGACTTTAAATCAACAATAGTAAAGAAAGGTAAATATGGTCATTATATAATGGTAAAGGGTGTAATTCAATAAGAAGATATAACAATCATATATATTTATGTACCTAACACAGAAGCGCCCAGATTCATAAAGCAAATCATACTAGATCTAAGCAAGGAGATAAACAGCAGCATCATAATTGCCAGGGACTTCAACACCCTACTGACAAAACTGGACAGATCATCCAAGCAGAAAATAAACAGTGTACTTAAATGGGACTCTAGAACAAATGGGCCTAACATACATTTACAGAACATTTTACCCTAAAACTATTGAATATACATTCTTTCCATCAGCACATGGAACATTCTCCAAGATAGATCATATTTTAGGCCACAAAACATGTTTCAACAAATTAAAAAAAAAAACCAGAAATCATCCCATGTATCTTCTCAGACCACAGAATAAAACTAGAAATCAACTCCAAAAGAAACACTCAATTCTACACAAAGTCATGGAAATTAAACAACCTGCAGCTGAATGATTATTGGGTAAATAATGAAATTAAATATGGAAATCAAAAGGTTCTTTGAACTTAACAACAAAGGGGACACAAGCTATCAAAATCTATGGGATTCAGCAAAAGCAGTCCTAAGGAGAAAATTCATAGCCTTAAATGCCTACATCAAAAAGACAGAAGGATCATAAATCAACAATCTAATGACACATCTCAAGGAAATAGAAAAGGAAGAGCAAATCAAACCCAAAGCCAGCAGAAGAAAAGAAATAACTAAAGACAGAGCAGAACTACATGAAATGGAAAATTAAAAATAAAAAATACAAAGGATCAATGAAACAAAAAGTTCACTCTTTGAAAAGATAAACAAAATTCACAGACCTCTTGCTAGATTAAACAGGAATAGAAATGACACAAATGAGCTCAATCAGAAATGAAAAAAAAAGATATTACAACTGATGCCACAGAAATACAAAATACCATCTATCAATACTATGAAATTCTCTATGCACATAAACTCAAAAATTTAGAGGAAATGAAATTTCCCAGAAATTCCTAGAAAACACAATCTCCCAAGACTCTGGAAGAACAGAACTCCTGAACAGACCAATAATGAGCAATGAGATTGAAGCAGTAATAAAAAAACCTCCAACAACAACAAAAAAGCCCCGGACCAGATGGATTCACAGCTGAATTTTACCAGACCTAGGAAGAGCTGGTACCCATACTGCAGAGATTATTCCATAACATCAAGAAGAATGGAATGCTCCCCAACTCATTCTACAAAGTCAGTATCACCTTAATACTAAAGCCAGAAAAGGACACAACAAAAAAAGAAAACTACAGACCAATACCTGTTATGAATATAGATGCAAAAACCCTCAATAAAATACTAGCAAACCAAATTCATCAGCACATCAAAAAAATAATCTACCATGACCAAGTGAGCTTTATCCCAGGGATGCAAGGATGGTTCAATGTATGTAAATCAATAAATGTGATTTACCACATAAACAGAAACAAAAGCAAAGACCATATGATCATCTCAATAGATGCAGAAAAAGCATTCAACAAAATTCAGCACCCTTTCATGATAAAAACTCTCAACAAACAAAGCATAGAAGGAACAAATTTTAAAATTATAAAAACCATATATGACAAACCCACAGCTAACATCATACTGAATGGGAAAAAGTTGAAAGCATTCTCACTTAGAACTAGAAAGAGACAAGGGTGCCCACTGTCACCACTTCTATTTAACATAGTGCTGGAAGTCCTAGACAGAACAATCAGGCAAGAGAAAGAAATAAAGGGTATCCAAATCAGGAAAGAGGAGGTCAAACTACTGCTTTTTGCTGACAATCTGATCTTATATCTAGAAAACCCCAAAGACTCCACCAAGATACTCCTGGAATTGATAAATTCAGCAAAGTCTCAGGTTACAAAATCAATGTACACAAATCAGTAGCATTCCTACACACCAATAACAGTCAACCTGAGAGTCAAAGTAAAGACTCAATACCATTCATAATAGCCACAAAGAAAATACCTAGGAATACACTTAACCAAGATATCTACAAAGAGAACTACAACACACTAAGGAAAGAAATCACAGATGACACAAACAAATGGAAAAACATATCATGATCATGGATTGGTAAAATCAACCTTGTTAAAATGCCCATACTACTCAAAGTGATTTACAGATTCAATGCAATCTCCATCAAAATACTATCGTCATATTTCACAGATCTAAAAAGAATAATTCTATGCTGCGTTTGGAACCAGAAAAGAGCCCAAATACCCAAAGCAATCTTAAGCAAAAAGAACAAACATGGAGGCATCACATTACAAGACTTCAAACTATTCTACAAGGCTACAGTAACCAAAACATGGCATTGGCACAAAAATAGAGACACAGACCAGTGAGACAAAAAACAGAGAACCCAGATATAAAACCATCCACATACAACCAACTGATCTGTGGCAATGCAGACAACAATATATACTGGGGAGAAGAAGCCTCATTCAATAAATGGTGCTGGGAGAATTGGACAGCCACATGCAGAAGAATGAAACAGGATCCATATCTCTCACCACTCACAAAAATGAATTCAAGATGGATAAAAGACTTAAATGTAAGGCATGAAACTGTAAGAATGCTAAAAGAAAATGTTGGAAAAACTCTTCTAGATATTGGCTTAGGCAAAGAATTTATGAAGAAGACCCCAATGGCAATCATAGCAACAACAAAAACATAAATGGGATTTGATTAAATTTAAAAGCTTCTGCACAGCCAAAGAAATAATCAACAGAACAAATAGACAACCTACAAAATGGGAGAAAATATTCACAAGCTATACATCCAATAAAGGGCTAATAACCAGAATCCACAAAGAACTTGAGCAAATTGGCAAAAACAAACAAAAACCAAAAAACAAACAACCCCATTAAAAAGTGGGCAAAAGACATGAACAGAAGCTTTTCAAAAGAAGATAGACAAATGGCCAATAAACATATGAAAAAATGCTCAACATCACTAATCATCAGGGAAATGCAAATTAAAATCACAATGAGATATCACCTTACTGCAGTTAGAATGACTATTATACACTGTTGGTGGGATTGCAAATTAGTACAACCTCTATGGAAAACAGTATGGAGATTCCTCAAAGAATTGAAAGACCTTTTATTTGATCCAGCAATCCCATTACTAGGTATTTACCCAAAGGAAAAGAAGTCATTTTAGCAAAAAGACACGTGTACTCTAATGTTTATGGCAGCACAATTGCAAAGATGTGGAATCAACCCAAGTGACCATCAATTCATGAGTGGATTAACAAAACGTGGTACACGTATACTATGGAATACTACTCAGCCATGAAGAAGGATGAATCAAGGCCTTTTGCAACAGTTTGGATGGAACTGGACACCATTACCCTAAGTGAAGCATCTCAAGAATGGAAAAACAAACACCACATATACTCATTATTAAATTGGAACTAAACTGATGAGTACACATGGGCAGAGGGAAGTAAAACTCAGTGGAAATCAAGCGGGGGAGGGGGGGAGGAGATAGGCTAAAGCCTACCTAATGGGTACAATGAACACTATCTGCGTGATAGGCACATTTATAACCCTGACTCAAGGATACCAAAAGTGATCCATGTAACCAAAAACATTTGTACCCCTGTAATATTTCTTAGTAAAAATAAATAAAATAAAATAAAAAAGCAATGGGGCTGCACTGTTCCTCAGGCCTCAATAAATACAAATCTGTTGGCTTTTCAGAGATGGGTTGAAATTTCTTCCGGTTTGAACTTTTGCACTTCATATGAGGAATACAGCTCATCAAATACTAAGTTTGAGACGTTAAATAATTGACCCTTAAAACGTACATGTTGGCTGGGCGAGGCGGTTCAACACCTGTAATCCTAGCATTCTGGGAGGCCGAGGCGGGAGGATAGATCAAGGTCAGGAGTTTGAAACACAGCCTGAGCAAGAGCAAGACCCCATCTCTACTAAAAGTCTCTACTAAAAATAGAAAGAAAGAAATTGGCTAACTAAAATTATATAGAAAAAATTAGCGGGGCATGGTGGTGCATGTCTGTAGTCCCAGCTACTCGGGAGGCTGAGGCAGAAGGATTGCTTGAGCTCAGGAGTTTGAGGTTGCTGTGAGCTAGGCTGACGCCACGGCACTCTAGCCCGGGCAACAAGAGTGAGACTCTGTGGATTTTGGGATGGTTTACTATACAACATTATTGTATAATAGATAATAATTGATATAGATATAATTGATAATATACATAGTACTCAGCACTTTCTCCATTCATCCAGAGAGTGCCTAATTCATAGACATTTATATGGCGTTTCCACATAAAACTGGTATTTACTCTGAAAAAAAGAACCTTGTAAATTCAACTGTCCAGAGTGGGAAAAATTCTATTAAAAATTTCTATTTATACATGTAAGAAAAATAGTAAGATTTTGTTTTGGGGTATGTATGTGTGTGTGTGTGTGTATGGTATTATGTAAGGGCAAGGTGAAGGGAAGGGGAGGTAGAAATAATATATATTATTATATATATATTTATAATAGAATAAATATAAATATATATTTATATATTATAAATATATATTTATAATAGAATAAAATTCTACTATAAATTTCTATTTATACTAGGTGCTACTAACTGTAGCACCTAGTTAAAGGCAACAACTTTATGCTCATCCTTTAGATCTTACCTGCTCTATGAAGACTTCCCCATTTCCCTGGGCAGGGTTTTTTTTCCTTTAGGCTCCAACATGTCTTAAACAGACTTCTAGCAATGTACTTGTCTCACTGTATTGTAACAGATTACTTCAATTTCTCTCTTCCCATGGACTAGCCTATGAACTTCTTGTAGACAGTGGCTAAATCCTTTCATCTTTGTACCCTGAGAACAGTGCCTGATACACATTAAGTATATTGGTTCAGTGTATTATCAATTAAATGAATACTGAGAGAATGAATGACAGGTAGAAAGACAATTGTATGGACTTTGCCCCAGCAACTCAGAGGTTATTATTAAAAAGAGATGTGTAAAAACAGAGTTACACTAAAGGGTGACAAATGCTATAATAAAGCATGTAAAAGGTTCAGAAGTAGCAATCAATTTTATGTGTGTGGAGGAAAGAGATGGGCAGGAAGGGTTTCAAAGGGGTATCATCTAAACCAAAATTTGAGGCAAAGGTTGCCAGCTGGATAGGAGTAGTGGTATGCTGGGTCTAGCTTTCTTGAGTCTTGATTTGTAGCATTAATATTTGCTGATGTTCATGGTATAAATACCCTCACCCATGGCTGACTTCAAGCTATAAACTGCTTTGCAAAATTTCTGAATATTTAACAATCTGTACTCCCTATCTGGTAGATGCCAGCTCCAATAAACTACTCGATGGGAGAATGTCAAGATAGATTCAGGAAGACAGAATTCCAGGTAGAACAAGTTGTACAACTAATAAAACAAAATGGTCAATCTAGCAAATTACAAGTAGCATGCTGCTTAAGAGTAAAGGAGAAAAGAGCCAGGGGCTAGGGCTAGATTGAGAAATGCTTGGGATACCAGGCTGAGGGGCATGAATTGTATCCTACTGGGGAGCAATTGAAGGATTTAAGGAAAGAAGCGATGTAATCAAATTTGCTCTTTAAAGAGATCACTCTAGGAGAAGTAGAGATAGTAGATAAGATGAGAAATTAGACATAGGAAAACTAGTTTGGAGGCTATTGCAGTAGTCCAGAAAAGTGGTACAAAGGCCTGAGGCTAGGGCAATTTCTGAGGATCTGGAAAGGAGACTGATATAAAATATATTTAGGGGCAAATCTTTAGGGCTTGATAGCCAGTAATTTGTAGGAGGTGATGAGAAAAGAGGAAAAAGTAGACAATGCATCTTAGGCATTTAATTTATGTGTCTGGGAGGACTATACTGGTATAAACAAGCAAGAAATGTAAGAAAAATAGTAAGATTTTGTTTTGGGGTGTGTGTGTGTATGGTATTATGTAAGGGCAAGGTGAAGGGAATGGGAGGTAGAAAAGGTAGGAAAAGTAATAATCAATTTGGTTGATTTGAAATCAGTTAATTGGTTTATGTGGTTTTTGTTCCAATGGAACATTAAAAGTACACATATCCCCAGCCTGAGAAACATAGCCAGGCCCTATTTCTACAAAAAATAAAATAATTAGCCAGGTGTGGTGGGGTTTGCCTGTAGTCCCAGCCACTCAGGAGGCTGAGGTGGGAGGATCACTTGAGCCCAGGAGTTTGAGGTTGCAGTGAGCTATGATGATACCACTATACTCTAGCTTGGACAACAGAAAGAGACCTTGTTTCAAAAAAAAAAAGAAGTACATATACACAATAGTGGTTCGGGAGCTCAGAAAAAGAGGTCAACAAAGAAGATTCTGAAGTTGTCATCATACAGGGACAATTAAAGCTATGAGAATAGATAAGATTGACTATGGGAAAAACCATGGCCACTTAAGATTATACGAGGTCACAATCTAATCCAACTTGATCAGATTTTCCTTTTGGGATAATCTCATTCGGGTGACTTCTGAGAATGAATTAGAAAGGAAATACACTAGTAG
Organism: Mirza zaza; assembly: GCA_008750895.1. Lineage (NCBI taxonomy): Eukaryota > Metazoa > Chordata > Mammalia > Primates > Cheirogaleidae > Mirza > Mirza zaza. The sequence goes on from VSMD01068067.1 coordinate 24,598, forward strand.
CAAAGAGACTAAATAGCATTACTCCCCTCCCCAAATTACAACACAAATATGACAAAACAAAACAACATACAAGTAGAATGTAATCAAGGTTTTATACTGTCTTAAGCCAGTACTGCAGGACCTAATAGGTTTCGCTCTTTTTGGAGCTCATCAGCTGCAGGCAACGGCTCAAATTTACTCTGATACAGTATACCTGTACAACATTACACTATTTACAAAGCCTCCAATTCAGAGTCTTCTATATCTTGACAATTCTTGGGAGTTTCTTCAGCATTATCTTGAAGACACTTTACACTTAGGTCTCGAGGGCTTTGATGGGGCAAAGTACCACATAATTCTTTTTGTTAAAATCCCCAAAAGCTGACTAGGTGGGGAACAACACAATTGTCCACAGCCTAGGCTGTCATCTGCCCTACAGATGGTCTCCTCTATTCTTAGAACCATTGCAGCCCAGATCCAACCATATTGATGCTTAGGTCTCTAGTTGTCGAGAATCCTGTTGGCCCTGACATCCCTGGCCCTCTTATCTCTAAATTGGGCAATTTTTTTCATCCTTTTCCTTTAATGTTTCTGGTAGTAAATCTAGAATAAGGGTTAATTTAAGACAATAAGGAACAAAATAAAATTAATTGATACACAAAAATCTTTGAGCAGAACATTTTATTGTGACATTTCCTGAGGATACACTGTATAGTCTGTGTAGATATACATAAATATATACCAAATACTGGCATCCAGGGGGCAAAACTAAGTGTATGGTAAGCTATCATCTGTGCTAAAATGGGGTGAAAGAGGACTATAAACACATATTTAGTTTTATATGCAGAAAATGCCTCTAGTAATTTTAAGAACTGGGTGGTTGTGGGATAAGAGATGGGAAAGAGACTTTATTGTATACCATTTTGAATTTTGAACCAAGTGGATATCCAAAAAATAAAATTTACCATATTCTTGCACCCTTCTCCTATGCAATTAGCTGTGATTGCCAGGTGGTACTTGATAGGACCATGTGTGGAACTCACGAGACCAATTGTCTTGTTTTTGTGGTTCTAAGAGTTTTCTTTAATATCCTCAGAGTCTTCAGAACCAAAGCCCCATGGCAGAACACTGTTTTAGTTGTATTAGCAACTGTTTAGTGTAAAACTTAACTGCTTTAAGACTAAAAAAAAGTTAGCTCCTCACAAAAATGCCTCCTGTAACTTTCCTTCACAGTTTATCACCTTCCTTAATGAAATAACATCAAATGACCAGACTGAAGAAAGCTAGGAAAGAAAGGAGAGACATGAAAATGATATTACTAAAAATACTATAAAGGAAAGCCCAGAGAAGAATCTATGAAAGAAGGAAGAAACAAGTAAAAAATGGAAAAGTGTGAAGGTAAATTTGTAGCATTGTATTTCAGTGGCTCATGCAGCAAATGGAAAGGTATATTTACAGTCATTACATTTAAAGAATGGCAGGTAAGATTTAACGTTAAAGGTATGAAATGGATTTATGAATCCCAAACTAAAATTTATCTCATCACTTTATAGCCATTGCCAGGTCTCTGGAAATTCACGAGCCTCACATCATCTTAATGATGCTTATTCTGACATTCAAGGAAGAAAATAATTATCAACGACCAAAATTTGTTTGATTTTTTTAAAAAATCATGATTTTGGTGGCTAGAAGAAAATGTTCACAGCTAACCTGTGGACAAAGACAATGCAAAAAGAATCTACACTCTATTTCTCACATCTCAAGTTCAACATGAACTCATTTTTACTTTAGTTCTAATCAGCCAATGTGCACAAATATGGCTGTACCTATGGTTTACAGCCAGCATCTATCTGTTCCAGTTATTGATGCCTATGGTATTCCAGCTGTCGAATATTTTGAATATCATTCTTGGCTCTAGCATCATACGTCCACAAACCTTATGTGGCCTAACTGATACTTCTAGGTAGGCCAAGGACTAAGCCTGTGAAAATGCATGGAGAACCTACAACTGAGCATGTCCATGACACTTGAACTTGTCCATTAAGGAGTCAAGTTAATAGTTGATTTTGGTAGCTTCTAGAGACCAGGGCTTGGTGACCCCCAATCAAACAAGTGTGATTCTCAAAGAAGTATTCTTAAGTACTGAAGGATATACTCTTTCTCAAGTATTGGTCAGAATAAGGGAACTGCAGAATTGGAAGGGAGATCATCAGTCAAATTTCCTGTCTGTTGCAAAAATCTCCTTCATAATATGTGAATCCAGTAAGTCTTTACTTGAGCATCTCCAGTGATAGACATTCTCTTATTTGGAACTTCTCATTCTATTCTGAACATTGATCTGAAATGTCAGATCAGTATCTGGCTCCTTCTGAATTTCCAATTCCCTAAAGAAGCAATTTTCAAAATCTAGGTCTCTATTTTTCCTACACTTTCTCTTTCACGGAACTTTCATTCACTTTCAAGGTTCAAGGGTTATTTCAAGGTTTTCTGTGGGTATGAAAGCTCTCCTCATCTTTAGTCCTGAATCCTAACCACCTCTGAGATATAAGCCTTTACATTAAAAGGACCTAACACTTAATAAGCTTCATTTTCTTCAAACCTCCTTCCCAATGTACATACTATTGTTGCTGTATTTTAATTCTTTTAAAAATTCAATAATACATATTATTATTGTTTTATACAAGCTCAGTGTTTTAACTTATTTTCATTCTATTTTCACATTCCCTTTTGCATCTCGAATAATTTTCTGTCTGAAGTTATCTTTCAGAACTTCCTTTCTCTAAAGGAAGGCCCAGCAATGGCAATTCTATTTTTGTTGTCTGGAAATATATTAATTTTGCCTTCTTTCTTGAAAAATATTTTTGCTGGATAGTTGATATTCTAAGTTGACAGTTATTTTCTTTCAGAGCTGTTTAGGAATCATTCTACTGTCTTCTGGCTTCCTCTGTTGGTACTGGGAAATCAGCTGTTGGTCTTCTTTGACTTCTTTTTTTATCTGACTGCTTTTAAGATCTTTGGCGATGGTGTGTGTCTGTCATATATGGATTTTTTTTTTTTTTGAGACAGAGTCTCACTTTATTGCCCAGGCTAGAGTGAGTGCCATGGCGTCAGCCTAGCTCACAGCAACCTCAAACTCCTGGGCTCAAGTGATCCTACTGCCTCAGCCTCCCAAGTAGCTGGGACTACAGGCATGCGCCACCATGCCCGGCTAATTTTTTTTTTCTATATATATTAGTTGGCCAATTAATTTCTTTCTATTTATAGTAGAGATGGGGTCTCGCTCTTGCTCAGGCTGGTCTTGAACTCCTGAGCTCAAACGATCCGCCCACCTCGGCCTCCCAGAGAGCTAGGATTACAGGCGTGAGCCACCGCGCCAGGCCCATATATGGATTTTTTTTTTTTAATCCTGCGAAGGATTTGTAGGGCTTCTCTAAACACTGCCTCTGCCCATACTATTTCTTTTTCTTTCAGTACTCCAATTAGGAGACTTTCTCACTCTATCCTTCATGTCTCTTAAACTCTCTTTTGGCCTTATGTCCCTCTATGCTGCTTTCCATATAATTTCTTCAGTCTGTCTTCTAATTCACTAACTTTCTTTACTGTATCTAATCTGCTAAATACCTATTATGTTTTTATTTCAACTATTATACTTTTCTGGAAATTCTCTTTGGTTCTTCTTCAAATATGTTTGCTCTTCATATTTTTAAGACTTTTATTTCTTTTTTTTGAGACAGAGTCTCGCTTTGTTGCCCAGGCTAGAATGAGTGCCGTGGCGTCAGCCTAGCTCACAGCAACCTCAAACTCCTGGGCTCAAGCAATCCTCCTGCCTCAGCCTCCCGAGTAGCTGGGACTACAGGCATGTGCCACCATGCCCGGCTAATTTTTTCTATATATATTAGTTGGCCAATTAATTTCTTTCTATTTTTAGTAGAGATGGAGGTCTCGCTCTTGCTCAGGCTGGTTTCGAACTCCTGACCTCAAGCAATCCTCCTGCCTCAGCCTCCCAGAGTGCCAGGATTACAGGCGTGAGCCACTGCGCCCGGCCAAGACTTTTATTTCTTAAACATATTGAACATTTTATAATCTGCATCTGATAATTTCTGTATCTGAAGGATCTACAGGTCTGATTCTATTCACCGTTGTTCCTACTGGCTCTTATTTGAGAAATCTTGTTTTCTGGTGAGTTTTGTGATTTGTTTTCTGTGATCTGATTATTTTTCTTTGAACTTTTTCTGTGGAAATCCTAAGAGGGCCAGAACAAAGATCAGTTCTTCCAGAGAATAACTGCGTCACCTTTTCTCAGGCACCGGAGGAGCCTAAGAAATCATTTTAAATAAATTCTCAGCTTGAGGTTTTATAAACACTCACTTAGTATAAATCTGGGCTACAAACTCAAGGCAAAGCTTTCTTATAGCTATGAATTTTAAATGGAGACCAACGCTAAGGTTTGAGAGAGACAATTTTCCCTGCAGTCCCTTAAAAAGGGAGATGAGCTTATTTCTCAGTCACCCTAATACTGAGGGGGTATAGTCCTTTTGGAATCCCAAATTTATTGGTGTAAAGGGGAGGGGACTTCAATTAGATCTTCCACCTTCAATCAGAACCAAGGATTTGTCTCCTGACATCTGAGCCCCTTGAAGCTATTAAGCTGTGAAAATTGATTTGGCAAATGCCCTCAAGGCTAATACCTTCTTCAGTACTCTTACTTCTCTGCATTCCTTCCTTCATTTAGTTTTTGGCTTGAGCATTCTGTATTTTATTTCTAGCAAATTAATCCAGCATTTTAAATTATTTCCACCTGGAGCATTGGTCCAGGTACCAAGTCTGCCCTATTACCAGAAAGAGAAGTTCTAAATAGTACCTTCAAGCATACGAGAATAATAAATGTATGCTAGGAAACTATGCCTAAGTGGTTAGGATTGTTTCTTCTATCTCCCTAAACATCATCTCTTATATTCAATCCATCATAACAAATCTATTGATCAATTCTGCCTTCAAATCTCTGATTTATTCTTAAATACTCGATTCTATTGCTATCATCCTAATTCTGGGCCTTAGTCTTTTTAGCTAAGCTAGAGGTGCTGCAGGGATCTAAAACTTAGCCTGCACACAATTAAGAGTTTATGCTTCCTAAAATATTGGCTTTGTTATTTGTTATATTTGTCACCTCTTAAAGAAATCATCATGATTTCTTTAAGTAGAGGTGATCCTTCTACTTAATAGTGGGTTGAGCCTCCAAATGTTATCCTTCCAGGATGTGGTCCTACTTTGCCTATCCAAGCACAGATTCTCAACCAAAATAGGTCTGTCTTTTCTTTTCCCCCTACATAAGCCATGTGTATTTGATCCACGGTCTTATTACCCGAATTATACCAATCCTTTCAGGTCTCTTTCATTTGCAAAGTTTTTCCTGATAACTCCCAACATGCTCTTTCTGCTTTCTGATTTCCCTGACACTTTGTGGAGGCAGTAATTATTTTAATTAGTTTGACTCAATTTGATATAATTCTTTAATATTTGGAGTTAAGCTATAAGTAGCTTACCTAGAATTCTAACCTAAGTCTGATTCCAAAGTTTGTGTTCTTTCTAATATATAAAACTCTTCTCAGTATTCAATAAATCCTTTTTGGTTTGCATAAGAAATAAACCAGACTCTATAATTCAGATGTAACAATGCTTTACCTTTAACTGGTTTATCTCAGGTTGGTTGGAACAAAGCAGAATCTTAAATGGCATTATAATTCTTAAACTTTATTCATTTAAGTAAATTTCTTACCAAATCCCCTCAAAAAGAATTCTGTAGCAGCTTACCAATAAAAATAAACATTAGCTCCTCCAAATGTAATTACCTACTCTCTGAAACTCAAATCAAACTACAAAACCACTCTTCAGGGTAAATACTACCCCTAAAATTGTAAGCCTAAAGAAATGGCTTACACATCTAGAAGTTTACCCTAGGGATCACTCCAGTATTAAGGAAAACATACTAAAAGCCTAGTTTCATAAATTATTCAGATGTTGATAAACAACCAATCCAGTTAAAATAGGCTACATTACACCAAATTTACCTAATTCACTTTATAACAAAGTTTATCTCTAGACTAGACTTCAATAATCATGACAGTGACTGTTATTTGTAATGCAGAAGTTTTTGCTTACATTAACTTTTTGCTTTCACCACTATTTCTAAGTAATATAAGAAATCAAACTGAGTCTCAAATTATCTCAAATAATTTGTGGGGTTGGCTTTTAATATAAAAACAAAAGAACCCTCTTGGCATGTAGAATTTTGGAAAATGGCTGCTTAATTCTAGGCCAAAAAAGGGAGAACAGACTGGGAAAAGTAAACTATTCTTAGTATTTCTATCATAGGACAGTGTTTGTCTCTCTTACCTTTCCTGTCCCGTCCTTCATCAACACATATTGGCAGACTTCCTAGGGCAATGCAGAAATCCAGACAAGAGAAGGAAGCACACTAAAATAATGGAGGACAGGCTATAGAAGATGGACAGTGTCAGACATCATGGGGGAGAAAAGAATTATCACAGTTAGCCACTTTGTTTAAGAGAAACTAAAACTGGTCATTTCAAAGGTAAAGAGATAAGAAAAAAAAACAAAGAAATCTTTTACTTATTTGTAGCAAGGATCCTTTCAATAAGAACAGAGGAGAGCTGCTATTAATTTGGAAATTTGCCTTCAGAGGAAAGGATATAACTTAGCAAACGGTACAAAGGGACAAAAGATAAATAAGACTCTCCAGTATAAAAATGTTAATCAAGAGATATAATTATAGGCTTTAAGAAAAGAAAAAAAATAAGAACTATAATCTAGAAGCAGTTAAGAGAGAGTTATTGTCTTCTCCAAGAAAACAGCAATAGGAATCCCAATGTTTATATATAAAAATGGTGAACGAGGCATATGCACTTAAGTATTCTTAATTACATGGCCTTACACTATGAATAACAACTATACTGTCACATTTAACAATGGAGTTCTAGAAAATGAACAAAGTAGCCCCAATGAGGAGTGTTTTCACATCACGGACAATCTTCTGCACATATTTGCATGGTGTGAAATAAAATATCTCCTCTACCTCTGCCCTAATATCTGCCCTATCTAGATACCACAGTGGTTGAAATCTCACCATTGGGAGACAAGAGTTCTTCAGATTTAATATAGCCTTTGTAACTTAGTGTTTTTTTTTCACCCAAATGCAAGATGCTAGGAAAGTTTGAAGCTATTCATATTAACAGTGTGATTTTGTTTGTTTGATTGTTTTCTTCATGATTTGAGGTAGTTTATAAAAATGGATACTCACATGGGTCAAAAGATATGAAAAGGGGCAAAAGAACATACAGAACCTAAGAAAAACTATTTCACAACCTTGGGTACAACCAGTTGCTTTGTTATGAAAACATTATAGGTTAAATCCTTCGCATGTGAGATTTAAGCATTTCTTTAAAATTAATGCTTAATTTCAACAAAATTAACTAAAGTCATAACATTTCTAAACAACGCAGATGACATTTTTATCAAGGCTAAATTTCCTGTAAAAGGCAATTTTTGTAAAAAATGAATTCATTTAAAAAATTTAAGTGCTTTTGTCAATTTTGATAACATCTGAATAGTCCATGCAAATTTGTTAAATAAAATGCATACCTCATACTCTTTTCTGCAAACCTTGGAAATATCATTCTTTGAAGATGCCTAAAAGCCAACAAATTTCTCCATTAATTTATTATACATGCTATTCAGCACAGGACAAAAAAGAACAAAAATTAGTATATGTTAATCGCTAATATAGTATTTTTTATTTTATCAAGGAAAATCTTAGGTTCAAATATTTAAAAGTCCCTAAAATACAACAAACAAATTTCATGTAATTTCTTTAAAACAAACATCACCCCTAGGGCCTACTCAATATTCTAGAGCTTCACTCTAACTTTTAGGGCTTTAATCTCACATAATAACATGGTCCTTTTGTTATTTCAGAAACTAGATGACTTTGAAGGAAATGTAAATCAGAGGACTTTTTAAGAGCTGAATTCCACTCTGTAGCAAATTTTCTTGTGAAGCTCTGCCACAGCAAATTTTCTTGTGAAGCATTGCCAGGGCACTTATATTTTGCTTCTTCTTTAACCCTTCACATTCTAAGCTTTCATACTGAATTTATTCAGCCAATTTCCTCAGAAAAGTGCCATATATAATGGAGGGGCAACTAAAGAGAGAAAGTGTACTATGCCTGGCAATTATCAAAAGTTATTTTTAGGTAAGTCTCTTAACAAGTTTATGAAGAAGATATTAACCCCTCTAGAGAAGATGAGGAAACCAGTGCTCAGAGAAATAGCATGTTATTTACCATATTTAAACATGTACTTTCTATATAAAAGAGCCAAAATAAATCTGCTGAGGGGTGGTTATTCTTCCAGATGACATGAGTCTCTATTTAGAGATATAAATCCAGAGTCATGGGCTCTGGTTTCTTGTTCCAGTCCTCCTGTTCTATCAGCTAGGCCCATGCAATTCATAACAGATCAGCTGATGAGGACAGTGAGAGCAAGAAGCAGAATGGGCTGGCAACTGCTTTATGTCCTGCTAGACCCATTATAGTTCAAATCCTCCACAATTCAGTTTCATCTCAATGCCTGGAAGAGAGCAGCAGATAGCTAGGCCATGTGGTGCCACTATATGGTACAGTGGTCCGTGTGAAAGTGAAGGTGCTACTGTGTCTCATATACTTCTGTCATGAGACAAGTCCCTAGAAAAAGAAAATAAGAGAAGACTTTCTAGCTGTAGTTTCAAGTTCATCTAAACAATCATTTCTAGTTTCCCAGTTACTTCTACTCCTGCCACTTGGAATGGAGGAGCCAGGAGGTCAGATTTCCCATTGTGAGGAACCACTATTAAAACATGCACAGTGAGGAAGAACTCAGGGACCTAAGGTGAATCAGAGTAGAGATATATCAAATCAAAGAAGTCATAACTCACTATAAGAGTCACACTAACCTTAGGAGCAGAGAATAAATATAAGAACACGATCAGGGTAAAGCCATGATGAAAGAAAGAAGGGAGATAAAACAAAATAAGCCAACAGTGTCAACTGTTCTCATCCAAGCATTCCCTAAATTTACATGACCATTTGGAGTCACTCAGCATTGACTTAGCATGACCATAAGCAAAGTACAAAAGGCCTCAATTCTTTCTTTGTGTGACATAAAGGAAAGATGAGAAGGAATAAGAGAAGGCTGAAGTAATATGCAGCAACCATAACTGAAAATGCAGCAAGTCTAAAAAGAGATGGCTTATGCAAGAAATACTAAATTTGTAGTTTTTGAGTCACCTCTTCAAAGCCATGAGGTGGGCAAGGCCCAATTCATATGCACAGCTAAAACCCAAACTGCACTCCATGATGCTTAAGAGCCTGACTGTCCAGCATTACCTGCTTGCATGCCTGTCGACACTCCAAGGCAATAGCCAGTTCACAGCAGCCTAAGCCAACCCAGCCATCAGACTTCTTAAACACACCTTAAAAACAAAATGTTCAAATGCTTAGGTCAAAAGTAGCAACAAAAACAAACAGCACACCAAATTGTTTCATGGATACCACTAAAAGTCAAAGCAGGTGTCCACCAGAAAACTAGCTCAGACAAGCAGGGCCTCACAATTATTAAGCCCTTCCCTTCACCCTTATGCTCAATGCCGTCACAGTCTCCTTAGAGTCCCTCACAGAACAATTATCAAGTCCTTTATTTTTTCTCTCTTTTCCCTCCTACCCTACATTTTCTAGGTCATTCTTATTCTTGGGTAGATAGCATTTCTATCAGAGGACATACAGGGTGACGAAAGCAAAAGAGAGGCTTTTCTTACTTTTAAAAGGTGAAAAATTTATACGATCTGAAAAGAAACCAAAGTATGCCTTACTCACTTTTAGACTGTGAATCTGAGGCAAAGATTCTAATTTAACTTAACAAGCAAACAAACAAAAAAGGGCACAAATATTATTGTATTCAAAATATTAAATACCTATAATAGCATAAAACCCATGATCCTGCTTAAAAACTGATACTTAGTAAATAGGCAGGAAAATTTTCTATGAACCTGGCCTGGCTTTGATGGGCACACTTGCTCATGGGGCAAAATAACTATGTACTACCCTGGTTCAATTTATGTACAGCAGTGATTTCTCCAATCAAATTACTGTGAAACCAAAAGATGATAAAATTATAAAAAGTGTTCTAATTTGTTTTTTAGATGCCTTTTGCAATCATGAATGTCAATGAATGACTCTTAAGACAAAATTAGGAGATTTAAGAAATAATTATGAACAGAGAAAAGACTTATGCTTATAGGGATGCTGTTAATTCCTCCTTATCTCCTTTACAAATTGCTTTATGTTGCATCTATGTAATATATAAATATGCAAATCTACATTTGCATTAAATTAGATTATAATTTACATTTGAAAAATATGTCAGGGATTCAAGGCAATAAAGTAACATAGTTTTTCAAATGAAACTAGGACTTAATACAAATAGAAGCATTCTGCTAAAAAACAAACAAACGAAAGCAAAGGAATTATTCACAGATAGACAAAGCTCTCAAAATATAAACTATAAATTACTGGCTGGGCATGATGGCTCATGCCTATAATCCTTGCACTCTGGGAGGCCGAGGCAGGCGGATTGCTTAAGCTCATGAGTTCGAGATCAGCCTGAGCAACAACGACACCCCATCTCTATCAAAAATAGAAAAATTAGCTGGGTGTCTTGGTGCGTGCCTGTAGTCTCAGCTACCAGGGAGGCTGAAGCAAGAGGATCACTTGACCCCAGCAGTTTGAGGTTTCAGTGAGCTATGATGACACCACTGTGTTCTACCCAGGGCAACAGAGACTGTCTCAAAACAATAAAAAAATAAAATATAAACTGCTTACAAAGTTGATTAAGTATAAATTCCCACAACTGTAAAAACTGACTAAAAATATTTCATATTACAAGCTTATCTGTATGTGTTAAGGGTACAAAGGACAACAGAATTTCATCTAGCCCCATTGCTTACTACAGTTTCCTCTAATTCTTTGCTGCTTGCTCTTCAGAATCCCTCACATTTCAGAAAGAATTTTAAATGGAATCAATGTAGGTCATAAACTCTGTGAGCTGTTATACCATAATATAGTATATTACTGCTTCCATGTACCCAATGACCTCTTAGAAAATATTACGTCACAAGCATTTACATTTACTGAGCTCCTCCTATGTACAAGGCACTCTATTAGGTCTATGTGGGGTACGAAATTATGAAATAGACAAAATATATGATTTATCCCTTTATGGAGATTACAGTTTAGTAGAAACACTGTGTGTGGTGTGTGTGTATGTGTGTATATATGTGTGTGTGTGTGTGTGTGTTTATAAAATTCCAGGACAGTAGGTAGAGGGATAACTAGGAGAACAGACAAGGAAGTGGACAATTCCAGGAAGGCAAATAACCCAATTTGTTTGAAATGAAAACTGCAAACAGTATGAGAGCAGTTAGATTTCAGAGATACATAAGGTATACTTTTTTAAAAAAAGGAGTATATATAGAGTAATTTTCAAAAAAATTACTCTAACCAGGGCTGGAAATGAGCTGCAATCCTAGAAAACAGTGAATGTCAGGCTAGAGACTATGGGCTTTGTTTCAATAAAAGTAGATATCCCCTGAGGGCTTCTTTTTGAAAGGGATGGGGAGAACAGATATATTGTGTTGCAACATCAGTTACAAGGTTATTATAATATTCTATCCCAAGAGTGTAATAATAAAAACTTGAACTAGGAGTAGAGAGGACAAATGTAAGATTTTGCAAGGGGAAAGTCAATGGAACTAGAAAAAAAAAGGAATCAGAGATAACTTGAGGGATTCTAGGTATAGTGTCATTCGCAAGAGGTGTAGTTATGAGGCTGATTTGAGATTTGCACTTCAGACGCTACCTGGATGCAGCAATCCACGTAGAGAAGGCTATAGAGATGTTTAGAAGTCACGAACAATGATTCAGATTTGATAGTTACTTCTCAGGGTTGATTAGGTAACAGTTCTTGGAAGGAATGAGATTATCAGAGTGAGTATGAATAGAGAGTGGAAGAAGACCACACACTGGAATAACTACAGTTTTTATTGGAGAAGGAAGGTAAGAAAGAATAAGGATCTGAGGCTAAGGTGGAGTCATGAGGAAGTAGTGGTCAATAATATCAAGTGTTGCAGGAAAGTAGTACTGAGAAAAAGCCATAAAATCTAGGAAACATGAGATCCTGGTGATCTTTCAAAGATTACTTTCAGCAGAATGATAGAAGTGGAGATAAGAATACAAAGTTACAGATTGAGTGAATAAGAATAAGTTACATATTTGAAAATTTGGGTGGTGAAAGAAAGAAGAGGACAGAAATTCCAGAGTACAATTTAGGTTATAGGACTATGACACAGATTTTATGTTCACAAAAGAAATTTTTAAAATTAAATTGCTAAATGTTACACTTCTATTGCTTACCTGGCAAAGATGAATTCATACAACTCCAAATTTCAACCTAAAATTATAATCAATAAAAGGCTTTTATTTAGATAACCAGTTCTTAAATATGACAATTCATTTCTACAGAAATTATGTACAGCTAACTTGATTATGGTTGTACCTATACACTCAATGTTCTAGGACTAGATGTACATAAACCAGCTATTCAGGGGAGGAAAGAAAACTGAGATAAAAAAATATTGCTTGTTCTTGGCCGGGCGTGGTGGCTCATGCCTGTAATCCTAGCACTCTGGGAGGCCTAGGCAGGCAGATAGCTCGGGGTCAGGAGTTTGAAACCAGCCTGAGCAAGAGTGAAATCCCGTCTCTACTAAAAATAGAAAGAAATTCACTGGACAACTAAAAATATATAGAAAAAGTTAGCCGGGCATGGTGGCGTGTGCCTGTAGTCCTAGCTACTCAGGAGGCTGAGGCAGTAGGATTGCTTGAGCCCAGGAGTTTGAGGTTGCTGTGAGCTAGGTTGATGCCATGGCACTCTAGCCTGGGCAACAGAGTGAGACTCAAAAAAAAAAAAAAAAAAAAAAAAAAAAAAAAAAATATATATATATATATACACATATTGCTTGTTCTTTTCTCATTTTCCATCTAAGAGCAGCACTAAGGATGAATATGGTTACTCAAGATACTTATTATTAATAGACTGCTATTTCTAATTGCATGGACACAAGTGTTTTCAGACTAAAGGAAAATGTGTCAGTCATAACTATTTGATCATTAACTTTTTTCCCCTCCACAAAATACAAGCCACCATATCTAAAGAGGTTCTTGTATCCAAGCTCAGGCTTTCTTGGCCTGACCCATGAACATCACAAACACTGAGGACAGCCCAAGCATTAGAGACATTTTAAGTTACCTAATTCAGATAGGCAAGCAATGTATCTACAGTATGCCAGAAAATGGAAAGATAGGAATAATAAGTCATATATTTCCCTTACACCAAATTCAACTTTTCAAAATCAAAATAAGATTTAGTTATTATAATTTCTACAAAACTAGTCAAAATACAATAACTAAAATCCCAAATTACAGATAAAATATTATAATGAAATTTAAAGACTAGAACACATATTTAAGGTTTTCAGATCTATGTCACTGAATAGACAAGAAAAGATGAAAGACAATATTCTATCTAGTAATATGTATGAAGATCTTTTTAAAGTACCTAGTTAAACCTAACACAATCACAATTTATGTTGTTTCTTGTTTTTTTTTGAGACAGAGTCTCGCTTTGTTGCCCAGGCTAGAGTGAGTGCCGTGGTGTCAGCCTAGCTCACAGCAACCTCAAACTCCTGGGCTCAAGCAGTCCTGCTGCCTCAGCCTCCCGGGTAGCTGGGACTACAGGCATGCGCCATCATGCCCGGCTAATTTTTTCTATATATATTAGTTGGCCAATTAATTTCTTTCTATTTATAGTAGAGACGGGGTCTCGCTCTTGCTCAGGCAGGTTTCAAACTCCTGACCTCGAGCAATCCTCCCCCCTCAGCCTCCCAGAGTGCTAAAGTTACAGGCGTGAGCCACCGCCCCCGGCCCACAATCACAATTTAAATCCCAATCGCATTTAAAAATTTGCTAAATCTAAAAGTAACCCATTAGATGGTTTCATTTAGACAAAAGCTTCCATAGTTAAGTTAAATAAGACTTACCATTGTTTCTGGACAATAATCTGGGGCTCGCTGCAACAGATGTTTTAAGCGGGACTCACTTTTTGAGGAGAAAATCTATTTAAAAAAAAAGGTTTTCTATAAGAAAGAAGAAGAGGTAAATTTTTGTATCCTCTAGATTTATCAGTTGTCTAGAATATTTTCCAACTTCCTTTTATAAATGGAAAACCATTGGAAGGATCTAAATTAAGCTGAGGTAACATTTCTTAAAAGGTTGGTTAGTTTCGCAAATAATCAAGAAAGTCCAAATATAGCAAGTCTAGACCTTTTTCTATTGACTCAAAGTGGAGAAAACCAGACTACCAGCTTGTTTGGGGGTAGGGGGAGAGGGAGAGACAGAGAAAGGAAAGAAAACAGAAAAGGAAGGAAAAAAGATAAATTTATTCTAAGGTATTCTATAAATTGGTTTAAGTCTACTGATGACAATGAAAAATTGACTATGTCACACACATGATGTTGGTGAAGATCCAATTTATGAATAGTATTATGGCACATAAGTTTTCCATAAAATGCCATAAAATAGAGACAAAGCCATTTTTTAATATTGATGTTGAGAAGCTGACAAAGTTCACTCACCAAGCTAAATGACTCGCTTAAAACAGGACTTTAATTAATGCAATTACAATTTGGTGTCTCAGTAAATTATAAATTATCATACATATCAAACAAATCTTCATGACTACCTATAAATAGTCAAGACTGTAAAATCCATGAATGCTATGAACAATGAAAAAGGATTAACACCAGTTAGCTTATTTAGCCCTCATTTTCCTCCAAAACTACCCACTACAATTAAGAAGTCAAAGGAGCTAGAATATCATTTTTCAACCTCTAGTGAATTAACACATTTAGGCAATTATCAACAATGACTGCTCACATCACAAAAAGAAACAGACACAAGACAATTTATGGGGACAACAACAAATCAACAATCAAAAAACCCAAACCAAAACCAAACCTTATCTAAATCTGACCAGGCCTCTGGATCCATCTCATAAGGTAGCTGCTAGCCATGCATGGCTATTTAAATTTAAACTTAGATAAATTAAATAAAATTAAAAATTTCAATTCTTCAGTCTCTTTAATCACATTTTAAAGTGTTCACTTGGCACATGTAGCTACTGGCTACCATATAGGGATAGAATATTTTCATCATTGTAGAAAGTACTAGTGAACAGTTCTGCTCTGAATCTAACTACCAATTACTAACAAATATAGAGAAAAGAAGAACATATTAAATGACACCAGGGGGATATAAACAGTAAAGTTTAGACCAGGGGTAGGGAACCTGCAGCCTTAAGGCCACATGTGGCCTTCTAGGTCCTTAAGTGTGGCCTTTTGACTGAATCCAAGTTTTATAGAACAAATCCTTTTGTTTTTATTAATACATTCTTGTTTGTCTTTTATATTTTTATTTTTAAAATGCATATATTTAAAATATCAAAGAATAAGTTTCAATGAAATAATCCTCCCACATAGACTAGCACAATTAGAATACTGGTAAGCCATATGGGCTAAACTGACAGCTGCTATGCTCATGATTTAATTCTTCCCTAAACTGACAGCTGCTATGCTCATGATTTAATTCTTCCCTAAACTGACAGTTGCTATGCTCATGATTTAATTCTTCCCTGCCTGACTGGCACCATTACTGCATGAGGCTGGTTGGCAAGAGTTTTATGAGGGTCGAGTACGCCAGTCTATTATCAGCTTTTGACAACAGTGCACTGTGTTTCTGTCTGAAGTGGAATTTGTGAATAGTTGCACAGCTCAAAGGTATTTTTTAATTCTGTCTGCTTAACAGCTCATCATATCAAAGAAGACCAAGAGAATGCTGAAGGAAGAAAACAGGTTTTTTAATGAGGATTGGAAATTGCAATATTATCTTGTTTCTGTTAAAAATAAGATGATTTGCTTGCTCTGGGATACTGCCATATCAACATTAAAGAAATTAAATGGTCGTCAGCATTACAACACTCATGAGGAACACAAATATTTTAAATTAGAGGGAAGGGCGTGAAAGGTTGTATTGCAGAAATTAAAAGGTGAAAAGCAAAAGCAAAGACAATTCTTTCAAGCCACAATAAGACCTGGAAATAATCCCATTGAAGCAACTTATAAAGTAGCTTATATACTTGGGAAAAAAGGGAGGCCATTCAGTGATGCAGAAATTGCGAAAGAATGCATTGTTGAAGCTGTAGGATGCTGAGACTCCTAAAACGAAAACATTTCAAAATACAAACAATGCCTCTTTCAAAGAGAACCATAACTCATCAGCAGCATGAATTAGCCTTCAACTTAACAGAACAACTTCATGCAATACTTCAAAAGGAAAATACATGTTATTCAATCACTTTGGATGAAACAAAGCAATTGACTCGCCACAGGTTTTATACTTTACTTGGGTCAGAACAAAAGGTTTTCTTTGCTATAAAGAGTTACTTGCTTTGGGCACTCTTGCAAACAGAACACGGGGAATAGATATCTTGAACAGTTTTCAAGATAAATGTTGTGAAGTTGGACTGAATTTGGTAAATTTAGTGGGTATATGTACAGATGGTGCACCTTCCATGACAGGAAAACATGAAGGGTTTACTGCACAGATTTAAAAAAGTATTAAAAAATCCAGATGCTCTCATTTCTGTTCATTGTATCTTGCATCAGCAAAATCTCTGTGCTAAACCTAGTATATTAAGTAACACTTAGCAACAAGTTATAAATATTGTTAACTGTATTTGTGCAAATGCACCATAGCATTGTCAGTTTTGTAACATGCTAAAGTTGAAGGATGGTATTCAGTGTTGATTTACTGTATCATTCTAAAGTGGGTTGCCTATCACAGGGACAGGTGTTAGCCAAAATTTTATCTCTCTGAGAGCAGATAGTTAAATTTTATGAAGTACAGAATCAGCAATTTGAATTACTTGAAGATTTTCTTTGAAAGAATATTTCTATAGGAATGTAGCATTTCTGTGTGACATCATGTCAAATCAAAACGATTGAATATTTCTTTGCAAGGTAATATTAAGTCTACATATGATATATGACAAAAAATCTAAGCATTTCAAAAAAAGCTATCTTTTCTCAAAACACTTCTTCAAAAGGAAATTTCAGATGAACATTTTCCACAGCTAGCAAAGGACTGACGAGCAGAATGATATATGCAAGTCATTTGAAGAATATGAAGTTGTTCTAGACCTATCAATTGGAGAACACAATGAAAGGTTCACTGATTTTGAGAATCATGACATCACATTCAAATTAGCATTTCAGCCTCACCAAGTAGGTACCACCAAGACACCTAAAGAACTACAGATGGAACTGATTGAGCTCTCAGTAGATGACATTTTAAAGTCATTGTTTGATAGTAAGAAAGATCCAATGGAAATACAGAAAAATACAGTAGCGTATTCATGCCTTCAGCAACATGCTGGAAAAATACTTTCTTGCTTTTCAACCATTTACTGCTGTGAATCTACATTTTCCTGCCTAACCCAAATCAAGATACCCTTAAGGTCACAAATGTCTGATAACCACATAGAGGATCAACTGAAACTGTGGACCTCCATGCTGCAACCAAATATTCAAATGCTTTCCAACAAAAGCAGACACAACAAAGTCATTAAAAGGTAAGTTAACTTTAAAATTAACAAATAGTTTTCATTTTTTTAAATTGTAAAGTACATAGTTGTTAGATTTTTACAAAATAATGTACATTTTAAAGTATATCTAACTGAAGTTTCTTGAATGTGACTTTATTTGATTACAGCTAAATTAATGTGGCCTTCCAGCATGAAAAGATTCCCCACCCCTGGTTTAGACTATGGGAAACTTTATTCATCAAATTTATTCATCAAATAAACTGCAAGGAGAAACTTACAGATTAAAAGATATTTAGGCCGGGCGCAGTGGCTCACGCCTGTAATCCTAGCACTCTGGGAGGCTGAGGCGGGCAGACTGCTTGAGGTCAGCAGTTCAAAACCAGCCTGAGCAAGAGCGAGACCCCATCTCTACTAAAAATAGAAAGAAATTAATTGGCCAACTAATATATATAGAAAAAATTAGCCGGGCATGGTGGCGGCGCATGCCTGTAGTCCCAGCTACTCGGGAGGCTGAGGCAACAGAATTGCTTGAGCCCAGGAGTTTGAGGTTGCTGTGAGCTAGGCTGACGCCATGGCACTCGCTCTAGCCTGGGAAACAAAGCAAGACTCTGTCTCAAAAAAAAAAAAAAAAAAAAAAAAAAAAAAATATTTAAAAGACATACAATCAATGCAATGCATGCATCTCATTTAGATCCTGACAGAAACTAAAAAAAAAAAAAAAACAAAAAACTTTTTGAAATAATTAATAAATTTGAATAATAATTAGATATTTGAGTATTACATTTTCAAGGAAGTGATAATGGTATTGTAGTTATGTTTGCTTTTTTAAAAAATGAGTTCTTATAATTTATAATCCAAATTGAAAATTTGTGGATTAAGTAGTATGACAATTGAGGTTTGCTTCAATATAAATTTACCTCAGTATAATGAGGGGGAGGGGTACAGGTGAGTATAAATGAAACATAACTGGTTATGAGGTAATGTTGAATCCAAATATGGGAGTTTATTATACTTTTATCTCTACCTTTATATATATTTGCAATTTTCCTTTATAAAATGATAAAAGGAAGCATGAAAGAAAAAATAAATGGTTAAAGAAACCCAACAATGAAAGAAAAGAAAGAATAAAAAAGAGATAAAGAATGGAAAAAGCATATGACATTGGCAGTGGAATGTGAAGTAACACAGAGAAGGCTAAGTTCTCATTCATCCCTTCCTCCTTGAACTCCATCTTCCCTCAAAAACACAAAAACAAAACCAAACAAACAAAAAGCAAAAAACCTACAAGAGCATTTGAAACAGGTTAGAACAATGGAAAGAACATGGAACCAAGAGTTGGAAATAATATACTCTGAGTAACTTTGAGCAATCTAATTGGCCTTATAGGAGGTGGTTCTACCCTGGTGGTTCATGGACTTTGTAATCAGACAAATTGAGTCTGAGTTCCTGCTCCTCAAGTCACTGGTTTGAGGGTCTTGGTAAGTTACTTAGCTTTTCTATACCTCAATTTCTTTACCTATAAAATGCAGATAATGACATGGACTCCCTCAATGGCTTGGTATAAGAAGTAAATGAAAGAATGCACATAAAGGGATATAGTACAGAGCCTGGCATGTAGGGAAAAAAATAAAATAAAATTTAGCTACCAGGTTCTAGCTTTCTGAATAGCAACTAAGCAAAATTTAGTTAGATAATCTATCAGGTCCCTTTTGCTTCTAAAATTATGATTCTATAAAGTAGAATGTATCAACTGATAAATATATACTTATTAGGAATACATTTACCTTAAAGAACCAGCATGTACTGTACACACTTTCAGATAATAAGGCAGACTTGAATATAAGGAGTCACTTTATCACTAAACAACTGATAATCATAAAGAAAGATGAATGCTTATTCAGAATATATACTCTTATATATACTATGATTATACAAATCACTTCAGAGCAAAAAATTTAATAACCAAACTTCTAGTCCATTTAAGGTAGACACAATCAGATCACAGGGTTTACAATCCTAAATTCTGAGAAGTTTTTTTACTCATACTTATCTCCTCCCTGTCATAACTCAGTTTTTCCTTTGTCTTCAAACAAACGAAGCCCTTTCATCTTGAAATAAATCTTCATTTCCTGTACTGACTTACTGACTTCTCCGACTTTTTCTTTTTATTGAATCCATTTCTGCACCAATCAACTCACAAGCATTCCCTGATTAGCTTCCACGAGCAAGGACATAAGTACAGCGTAGATACATGAGACACAATCCCTATATTCAAAGAATTCATAATATAATGATACTTGGGAAGATATATATAAAAACTGAATATATTTTTATAAGTCTGAAAAATTACATAATTAAATATATATATTTTAAAATTTAAATTCCTGCAGTATGACTTTTAGTCCCACCACTCCAGTCAATATAGAAATATTTATTGAGAGTTTTGAATGTTAGGCACTGTTCTAGGCACCGGGGGATTCAGCATAAAGAAAGTAAACAAAAGTCCCTGCTCTGGAATATCTCCGCTAACAGGCTAACAGGCTTCTTTTTTAAACTAAGGGCCTTTTCTCAGATCTTTTCTTGACTTTTCTTTGGCATATGACACTCTTACCGTAACTTACTTTGTTGACTATTATAAGCCACCAGCTCTGATTTCTTATCTAACTTCTACTTCCAAAAGTTTTAATTCCAGATGTCCAACTGTCTTCACACAGTGGTTTTCACTGACAATTCAACAATTCACCTTCCTTCCAAACCAAATCTTTTCCCCATCCTCCCACATTCATCAAGAATCTTACTATTCATCCCAACTTAAAACTTAAATGTCATCAGAATACCATCATGTATTCATTCCCTACTGTCTGAAGAAATAATGATTCCTTACTCGCAGTATTTCCTTCCTTTTGGAGTGAGCTTCTACTAGTTTTAACAGCCCTGGCCTCTCCCCACATGCCTCACTCACTTCTCCTATGACTGGGACGAATGAATTGGCTGACTGTTGAGTTTGGTAGGACAGTGAACATATGTAACCAACCAAGCCCTTATTTCTCCTTTAGGAGTAAGTCTAATTCTGTCATTTAGTGTGTGTTTGGAGATAAAAACCACATTCAGCAACTGTGTAACCAGTAATAAAAGTAATATTTTGGGAGCTATCTGCCTATTTCTCAATTTGTTAAGATCTTGGCTGGGGAAGAATGTTCTTTACTAGAGTGACTATAGTATTCAATTAATTTGCTAAATTAAAGATTTCTAACATTCCAGATTTTTAAAAATCTGACCTTGCCTGCTGTATAACAACCTTGCCTGATTATATGACACCTCTTAAAAATCACTCAACCTATGGAACTTCAGTAGAAAAAGAAAGAGGAAAAAAGGTGAAAAGTCAGGAAAATAGTGCTTCCAAAAGCAGCAGAGCTACTTAAAAAGCTTCCTTATGGTGACACCATCAAGAGGACATTTTTGCTTTTAAAAGCTATTGTTCTGGTAGTAGATTTTCAGAAAACACAATTTGCAATAGTGATTTGACGTGTCTCCAAATCCTCCAGCAGCTATTCAGATGAGCTGAATGATTGTCATGTCTTATAATCAAAGAGTAGCTTAGAAAATCTTTCTAATCCACAGTATTGTATGAGAGAAGTTATAGTTCCAGTTAGGTAGCTCTCTCAGTTTTAGGACAAGATAAAAATCCAAGTTATTACTTGAAAACTCCTCTAAAAGATGACTGAGACCATGTTGCTCAAGTGCTCAGGCTATAAATATATGACCAAGATGATGAAAGAAAGGTAGGACTTTAAGAACAGATATTACTTCAGTGGAACTGGCATCAAAAGGGTCAAGAAAGGTTTTTGTTTTTGAGAGAGTCTCACTCTGTTGCCCACCTAGAGTGCCATGGCAGTCAGCCTAGCTCACAGCAACCTCAAACTCCTGGGCTCAAACAATTTTCCTGCATCAGCCTCCCCAGTAGCTGGGACTACAGGCGTGCGCCACCACACCTGGCTAATTCTTCTATATTTAGTAGAGATGGGGTCTTGCTCTTGCTTAGGCTAGTCTCGAACTCCTGAGCTCTAGTGATCCTCCTGCCTTGGCTTCCCAGAGTGCTGGGATTACCCAAATGAACCACCGCACCCGCCCTCACGAAAGTTTTAAGAGTAGTACAATGAATACCCACATAGTCTTCACCAAGATTCACCCATTAACTATTAGTTAATATCCAGTCCATATTCCAATTTCACCAATTTATCCCAATATGTCCTTTATACCAATATTTTTTTCATTCCAGGATCAAACCTAGGAGCACACATTGCATTTAATTGTCACGTCTCTCTAATTTCTTTTAATCTGGAACAGTTTCTTAGCCTATCTTTGTTTTTATAACATTGATATTTTTGAAGAGTACAGGCAGTCGTTCTGAGGAATATCTCTCAATCTGGGTTTGCCCAATTATTTCTTCATAATTTAGGTTATGCACTTTTGGCAGGAATCCTTTAAAAGATACTGTGTTCCTGCTCAGTGTATCATGTCAGCAGACAAGTCAATTTGTCCCATTACTTATGATGTGAACTATGATCACTTGGTTGAAGTGCTGTTGAAGAGATTTCTCCAAAATAATTATACTTAACAAACAATTACATAACCAATAGCTTCTACTATTATTAAGCAAACTTACCTGCTCACATACATCATGGCACATTTGGTTATCCTTTGAATGACTACAACACAATGCACCTAGGAAGAAAAAATAAACATCTGATATTGTCCCACTGTTAGATAAACAAGGTGATTAAGCTAATTCAGATGGTTACAGAAACTGCTTATTCAACACATTATTATCATCATTCATTTTAACTCAACAAATCTTTCCTGAGCATCTAATGCAAGTCAAGGACAGTGTTAGGTTTGAGGACATGGTCCCTACCCTCATGAAGCTTGCAGACTAATAGGGGAGACTGCCATATAATAATAATAGCTACTATTTAATGTGTGCTTTCTATGTGTCAGAATTCTACTAAATTTGTTTCATGTATTACCTTATTCAATCCTTATAATTACCCTATGAACTAGAGACTATTATTATACCTATAACAAAAAAAAAAAATCAAATGATAAAAATATAGTGAATTTTGTTTTGGACATTTGAACTTAAGGTTCCTATAGGACATCCAGAAAGAAATTCCAGTAAAGTCAGAAATTCAAGCCTGCAGTATAGGTAAATCCAAGCCTAAAGATCCAAATTTGGAAGTTATCAGCATAAAGGAGGTATGTGGAAATGAATGACATTGCCTACGGAGAGTTTCTAGTGAGAAGTGAACATAGCACCAGACTCTAAAGAATAGTAACATCTGAGACACAGAAAGACAGAAAAAGAGACTGCGATAGAACAGTCAGAAAGGTAGGTCAACTACAAAAGTGGCATCACAGGAGAGGAAGTAGTTAGTGTCCTATGCCACAAGGGTGAAGTTAGACAGAATACTGAAAAAAGAAAATGAGTTTACTAATTAGAAGGCCACTTGGGAGCTTCACAAGTACTTACTGTGGAGCTGGTAGAAGTGAATGATACTAAAGAGTAAACGAGAGGTGAGGAAGTATAGACAGCAAATAAAGACAAGAAGTTTGGCAGCGATAGGAGGGGAAAAGAGATTAGCACTTACAGGAGGATGCAGGGTCACAGGAAGATTCCCCCCCCCCACCTTTTTTTGGAGTGGGAAAGACTTGAGAGTCTCCTTTACAGACAGAAGAGCTAATGCTCTTCTGATAGAACAATATCTCAAGAGGAGTCCAAAGATAATAAAATCAAGTATATATGAGAAGGCACTATCCTGGAAAGAAGCAGGAAATACTTCTTCCTCCAAGATATTTATTATGAGCAGCTTATTAAATACCAGGCATTGATTCATTCATTCAATAATCATGAGTCTCTATCTCCACGGAGATTACATTAAGGAGAAAGATATTACATAAACATAAATATGTGTGTATGGATTTACATACACACATACATATGAAGAGAGAGAGGTGGGATGGTGGTAAACACTACAGCAAAAATAAAGCAGGTTAAAGAGTAAGGAGCATGTGTGTATGGGAGTGGGTAGGTATTTTACAGGGCAGGCTAGGAGAGCTTCACTGAAAAGATGACACTAAAGCAGAGACCTTAAAGGAAGTGAAGGAACAAACTATACTGAGTTTTCCAAACAGACGGAACAACAAGTGCAAAGTTTCTGTTGTGTTCAAAGAATATCAAGTAAAGTGGCTAGAAAAGAATGACTGGGAGAGTAACACATTAATATCAGAGAGGGATACTATTAATAGATCATACAGGTCTCTATAGGCTATTGTAAGGACTTTGGCTTTTATTATGAGAAGCATGGAAAACCACTGAAGGGCTTTGAGTGGGATGCCATAATCTGAATAACACTTGAAAAGGACAATTCTGGTTCTTGTGTAAAAAATATACTACCTAGGAGTAAGGGTTCAATAGGCTATTGCAGTAGTACTGGAAGAGATTATCGGTGTCCTGGACTAGGGTGGTAGCAGTGTAGGTGGTATTAAGTAGTCAGAATCTGGATATATTATGAATATAAAGCTGACAGAATATGCTATTGGGTTGGATGCAGAATACAGAAGAAAAAGAATCAAGTATGACTCTAAGGTTTTTGGTCCAAAGAAGTGGGAAGTGGGAAGATAGAAATACCTGGAAATAACATTAATTGAAATGGAAAAGACTAAGGAAGGAGATTTCAGAGGGAGAGGAAATGACCAGAAATCCAATTTTACATATAATTTTGAGATGCCCATTAGATATCTAAATGGATATATTGAGTAGGCAGTTGGATATATGAGGTCAGGAGAAGACTCTAAACTGGAGATGTAAATTTGGGTATCATCCTATGTAGATGACATTTAAAGCCATGACAGCATATGAGATGACAGCATCTAACAGGGAAAAGATCTGAGGACTGAGCTGCATTCCATCCTTTAGATATGGGGGGAGAGTGGCCAACTAAGAGAAGGAACAGTGTCCAAAAAGTGAAGTAAATAAAATATTCAAGAAGGAGATATTAACGTGTTGGATACTGCTGTCAAGTAATCAGTATTTCAAATTGATCACAGTATTTACAATGTGAAGGATATTGATGACAATCTTAAGTAAGTGTTATCAATGTGAAATGGTGAGGGTAAAAGCCTGGTAGTGAGTTCAAGAGAGAATTCAAGAGAAGCGTATACAAACAATTCTTTTGAGGAGTTCTACTTTTGAGTAGCAGAGTATCGTATAATAAAGAATTTAACTGAGGAAAAAAAGAGAAAGAAAGAAAGAAAAGAAAGAAAAGAAAAGAAAGAAAGAAAGAAAGAAAGAAAGAAAGAAAGAAAGAAAGAAAGAAAGAAAGAAAGAAAGAAAGAAAGAAAAAGAAAAGAAAAGAAAGAAAGAATTTGACTGGCTGTTCTCCCTGGTTCCTGGGAGGGAGACTCTAAATACATGGAATTTCCTGAGTAATGGAGAATCTTTGTTATGCTAAGGAGGTGACCTAGATAGTTTCAGGATGGGGGCTGGCAATACTAGAAAGGCCAGCCATGTGTTTAGAGGGTTGGGGCTTTGAGCCACATCTTATCAACCTGACCTCCCGATCTCCAATGGGAGGAGGGAGAATGGAAATTGAGTTCAACCACATGACCAGTAATTCGACCAATCATGCCTATGTAATGAAATCCCAGTAAAAATTCTGGACACAGAGACTCAGTGGCGCTTTCCTGGTTGGTGAACACACTGATGTACTGTAATGATGATGCACCCTGATACCACGAGAAAAGGGCACAGAAGTTCTGCATTCCCCACTAGGCCTCACCCATGAGTCTCTTTATTTGGCTGGTCCTCCTGAATTGTATCCTTTATAATACAACTATAATTTTAAGTATAGTGCTTCCGGGAGTTCTGTGAGTGTTTCTAATAAATTATCAAATGTGAGGGGTCATGAGAAACCTGGATTTATAGCCAGTTGGTCAAAATTATGGGTGGCTTAGGACCGCTGGAGTGAAGTTGGTATCTGGAGTAAGGGTAGTCTTGTTTGGGACCATGTCCTTTAACTTGTGGGATCTGTGCTAATTCTGGGTGGTCAGACGCAGAACTGGAATTACAGTACATACAGTTGGAGGTGAAACAGATTATAAAGAAATTAGGCAGTTCTTGGAAGGGGACATAGGTTCAAGTAGAGGCATCGTGTTTAGGGACAGGGATACAATAGTCAACAAAAATTATGCTCTCTGACTTCATTCAGGTTACAGTCTGGTGGGAGGACAATACCTAGATTAGCGGAAAGGATTTAAGGACATTGATAAGTTAAGAGGGAAGTTGGCAGCATCTATTTTCTCAGTGAAATAGAAATTAAGTCTGAAAATAAATAGAGTTGGGGGCTTGAGCTGAAAATGTAGATGTCTGAAACTTATTCTAGAGAGTAGCGAAAAGAAATAGCTATGACTGTTTCTCAAACCTGTGCTCAAAGGAATACTCTTTCATGAGCTGTTAATATTTATGCCTCAAGAGAAAATGTTTTATGCTTAAATAAATTGGGAAATGAAGGATTAAACAAAGTTAAACAGATTTCTTTGCTGAAGTACCTTATGAAGCCATTAATACATTAATATGCATTTTTAATTTGCTAAAAAGGGACCTACCAATAGATTTCTCAGAGCACAGAATACTTTTTTCATGCCACTTATTAACATTTCAGAATGCCAGTTTGAGAAACGTCAGAATTAGAGAAAAGGAGGAAGGCTGCCGAGAAGAATTATGGGTCCAGAGGAATTCATAAATTGGCTATAGATAATCAGTAGAGGCATGTAGCTATTTTAGAGTATAGAAGACTGCAAAGAGGATCAGCCGGAATGATCAGAGGCTGTCTAGGACTGGTAAACCAAAAGATACAAGGAAGTGAAAATATTATATTTCAGGCAGCCATATCTGTTAAACGGTTTTAAATGCATATTTTTATATTATATATATTTAACCTATACATGAGTGTGTGTGTTTCTCTCTCTCTCTCTCTCTCTCTATATATATATATATATGCAACATAATCCTCTCTTCAAATAAAGTGTAAGCAGAGCTTTTTTGATTGAAAGTGGGACTGATATTGGAGAGAAATTAATGAATAAACAAATAAATAAAATAAGTCTTTTTTAGCTCTTACCAACAAGGCTTCTAAGTTCAAAACTAGAAATCATTTCTTCATAAAACAATGATGTCAGTGAAGCCCTAGCCAGAGCAATTAGGCAAGAGAAAGAAATACAGGGCATACAAATTGGAAAGGAGGAAGTCAAATTGTCCCTGCATGCAGATGACATGATCTTATATCTGGAAAAACCTGAAGACTCTACCAAAAAACTCTTAGAACTGATAAATGAATTCAGTAAAGTTGCAGGATGCAAAATCTACATACAAAAACCAATAGTGTTTCTATACATGAATAATAATCTAGCTGAAAAAGAAATCAAGAAGGCAATCCCACTTAAAATAGCTACCAAAAAAATAAAATACCTAGGAATAAATTTAACCAAGGAGGTGAAAGACCTCTACAAGGAAAACTACAAAACACTGATGAAAGAAATTGAAGAAGATACAAACAAATAGAAAAACATCTCAGGCTCATGGATTAGAAGAATTAATTTTGTTAAAACGACAATACTACCCAGAATAAATCTATACAGTCAATGTAATCCCTATCAAATGACATTCTTCACAGAAATAGAAAAAACAATCCTAAAATTTGTGAGGAAATACAAAGACCCTGAAAAGCTAAAGCAATCTTGAGCAAAAAGAAAAAGTTGGTGGTATCACACTACCCCAGACTTCAAAACATACCACAAAGCTGTATTAACTGAAACAGCATTGTACTGGCATAAAAACAGACACACAGACCAATGGAACAGAATAGAGAACCCACAAATTAATCTACATATCTACAGCCAACTGATTTTAGACAAAGGTGCTAAGAACACTCACTGGGGAAAGGACAGTCTCTTCAATAAATGGTGCTGGGAAAACTGGATATCCATATGCAAAAGAATGAAACTTGACCCCCGCTTTTCACTCTATACAAAAATCAACTCAAAATGGGTCAAATATCTAAATGTAAAACCTGAAATGATAAAACTAGTGGAAGAAAACATAGGAGAAACACTTTAGGACATGGGCCTGGGGAAAGATCTTATGAATAAGATCTTAAAAGCACAGGTGACAAAACCAAATATAAACAAATGTGATTATATCAAACTAAAAAGCTTCTGCACAGCAAAGGAAACAATCAACAGAGTGAAAAGACAGCCTACAGAATGGGAAAAAACATTTGCCAACTACTCATGTGGCAGGGAGTTAAAATTCAGAATATACAAAGAACACAAACATCTATACAGCAAAAAAAAAAAAAAATCCAATTAAAAAGACATTTCTCAAAAGAAGACATGCAAATGGCCAATAAATATATGAAAAAAAGCTCAACATCACTAATCATCAGGGAAATGCAAATCAAAACCACCATGAGGTATCATCTCACCCCACTTAAGATAGCTATTATCAAAAAGATAAAAAAATAACAAATGCTGGTGAGGATGTGGAAAAAAGAGAACTCTTAAACATTGTTGGTGGGAATGTAAACTAGTATAGCCATATTAGAGAACAGTATGGAGGTTCCTCAAAAAATGACAAATAGAACTACCATATGATTCAGTAACCCTACTACTGAGAATTTTACCTAAAGAAAGGAAATAATTATATTAAAGAAACATCTGCACCCCCACATTTATTGCAGCACCATTCACAATAGCCAAGATATGGAAGCAATGTATGTGTCCAACAACAGATGAATGGATAAAGAAAATGTGGCATATATACACAATGGAATACTATTCAGCTATAAAAAGAATGAAATCCCATCACTCGTGGCTACGTGGTTAGAACTGGAAGACATTATGTTAAGTGAAATAAACCTCCTGCCTCAGCCTCCCGGGTAGCTGGGACTACAGGCGCGCGCCACCGCGTCAGGCAGTGAAATAAACCAGGAACAGAAAGTTAAACAGCACATGTTCTCGCTCACACGTGGAAGCTAAAAAATACTGATCTCATAGAAGTAAAAAGTAGAATAGAGAATACTAGAGGCTGGAAAAGGTAGAGGGAAGGGAGGGATGGGGAGAGATTTGTTAAAGGAAACAAAATCACAGCTAGATAGGAGGAATGAGTTCCTTTCTATGCTACAATAGGATGAATATAGTTAATAACACATTATACAGTTTCAAATAGCTAGAAGGAGGGTGTTGAATGTTCCCAATTAAAAAAAAAAAAGTTTGAGATCATGAATATGCTCACTGCCCTGATCTGATCACTAGTCATTTTATGTACTGAAATGTCACTATGTACCCCATGAATACATACAAATATTATTTGTTAATTTTAAAAAATGAAAAAATAAAACAATGACAGGGTCTATGATATTATAGACATATTACTATAGTTTAGTTTCATAAAAGACTGTTACGGAGCTGGCTTTCTAATACTTTCTAAGGAAAAAGATGTCTTGAAGTTCTAAACATTTGACTTAAAAAATTCTGAAGAACTATAAAAATTTCCCTAAGTTTCAGAAGAAGAAAAAAGTACCTTGATTGTAAAGCTATAGTTACTTTCTATGAAGCACCAACACAAGGGCGAGCCCAAGCACTCATGCAGCTTTCTCACAAAAGTGCAATGCCATACCAAGCTACTCCCATTTCCTAAGACTTTGCTATATCCCCAGCCTCATCAGAATGTGACGGCAGGCAGGAAAAAAATGCTGTCTTGTGTGATACTGAAGCTCTCTTTTGAAGTGCTCGAGAAGTTGGTGTTTTCTACTATCCTCTAACACTGCGGTCCCCAACCCCATGATACCGGTCCGTGGCCTATTATGGACTGGGCCACAGAGCTCTGTACTCCACCCCCAAACTTAGGAAGGTGGGGAGTGTGTGTCCATAGCAGGAGGTGAGCAGCAGGTGAGCCAGCGAAGCCGATCTATACAGCAGCTCCTCATCCTCACATCAACACCTGAGCTCCATCTCCCCCCCTCCCACCCCTGTCTATGGAAAAATTGTCTTTCACAAAACTGGCCCTTGGTACCAAAATGATTGGGGACCACTGCAAAGCTCAAATGAGAGCATAAAATCCAGCTGATCATGAGCAAAGATAACTGAGGATAACATATGGTCCCAATAAACAAAAAGGCTTAACAAAAAGTAAACTATCAGGAGTCTGATTTTGGCCTAGGGATTTTTGACAAATAGTTTCTTGGAGCAAAGGTCTATTTAGAACAGTAATACAAAATGTACTGTAATTAAAACACCACCAACAACAGAAGGTTTTATTAAGAATATAAAAGCCTACTTTTATCTATTTAATTATGAAGGCCAAATTTATAGGGGAGTGACTCCCATAGTTAAAATTTTACAATAATTCTTTTTTTCATTAAAAAACCCTCAAAAATTTAGAAAATAAGAAGAAAAAGAAAAAGTATTTATACTCCCACTGTCCTGCCACAATCTCTGTTGACATTTTCGTGTATTTTCCTTCTAGTCTTTCCAAAAGCCTTTTTGATATTTCTGACAAAATGGAATGAAAGAAGGCAGCCTGGAGTCTTCTGGTAATAACCCCTTTCTCCCTCCCAACCAAGCATTCCTCTCTAATAGCAGATGTCCTCCCTTGAGAGAACTGCCACCCACCACGAACGGCTAGGGGAGCTCTGCTCTATCATATTTTCCACACCCTATTTTTAACCTTAGGCATTATTGTATTAATATATATTTTTCTTCCTTTGAAACAAAAATTATTAGAATACTGCATATTTTTCAAGAAATAATTGTCTACAAATAGACATCAATTCAAATGCCTTGTTAAGAAAGGGAGAAGAATTCAAATGCAATTAATGTGGCAATTACAGGCCTTTATCTTTTTTAGAGCAATTACAATGGATTAATTGGGTCATTCAACTATTATACAACAAAAAAACTCCCTGAGACATAATGTTTTCTATAAGAGAAGACAAGAAATTCTAGAAATATTTTGGTTTTATAATTTGATCCTAATATGTTCTTTAAGAATAATAATTTATATAAACTGGTTCAAGTCTGAAAAAAAAAGAATAGTAATTTAAAACTGCTTATTCTCATAAAATGGAATTGAACAGATAAAGGTAAAACAGTTCAAAATAAAACCTGATATTGACATGAAAATAAAAAATTATCCTCATTAAAAACATTAGGATGTCATATCTTGCATTCTGATTCCAAGAGTCTATGAGTATAAAATTAATAAAAAACAAAGATTGATTAGTAAAGGCCACATTTTTGGATTTAAGAAGGTATTAGTGTAGCCTGCAAATATGCAAGCAGAGTTATCCAATAATTAGAAACATCAAGGTTTGGATGCTTGGTTTTAGCCACATGTGTACTAAAGATAGGCAAGTAAGCAGGAAGCACATGCTTCAGCCACATGCAGAAAAATGCAGCTTCTAAAGCCAACTAGCATTTAAAAAAACAAATACACACCCTACTCTAAAAATAAGAAATATTCATAGAATTATAGGATTTTTGAAGTTGAAAGGGATTTTGCCACAGAAACCTCCTAAAAGCTATAATTCATTTTGGTTAATGAAAAGCTATTCTTGTTTTCTTCTCTAAAAATAATAAAGTTTCTCTTTAATTAATGTCTTCCTAAAGAACAACTAAAGCAGGATATGTATACATACATATATATATTTGT
Organism: Mirza zaza; assembly: GCA_008750895.1. Classification (NCBI taxonomy): domain Eukaryota; kingdom Metazoa; phylum Chordata; class Mammalia; order Primates; family Cheirogaleidae; genus Mirza; species Mirza zaza. The sequence goes on from VSMD01068067.1 coordinate 56,167, forward strand.
GTGCACATATATATCACACACTATTGAGGAGAAAAAACTAAATTTGAGCTGATACTGGAAAAAGGTCATTCTAAATAAAAAAGATACATTAATTTAAAAATCTGGTCTTATTATTTATGTGAAATCTTATTTTTAATCAAATTTTTTATTTTCAAAACAACTTGGAAATCACTTTAAAAACATTTAAATGACAACTGCAACTTTAATGTATAAATACATTCATGCAATTTTCACATTTATCCCTTTAAAAATATAGATGTGTATATATCTATATAAAATACATAGACAGCCAAAGAAGAGCCAAACAGTAAAATGATTACCCATATACCTTCCACTTCCATTTAACATTGCTGACATCTTGTCATACTGCTTTATCTGTATGTATGTAAAGATATATATATTGGGTTTTTCTAAAATCATTTGCAAGTTACAGGTATCCTTCTTCGTTGCTTGCCTTATATTGTACTGCTATAGTAGCCAATTATATTCATCCATTCTAGTACCAATATGACTGCCAGATTACTTTTTTTTTTTTTAACAGACCTTTTAGGATGTCACTCTCTAATCAAGGGCCTACAATAGCTTCCTGCTATTCCAATTCTGAATTTTCTAAATCTTTCTCTAGCTTTCCCTTCCCTAAACTTCCAATACTTTTAGCAAGGAAATCAACATTTGCCTGGAACACAGTTCTCTGTCTGAAATGCTTGGTGCCCCCTTCCTGATGACTTAAATCCCAAACATATTTCAAGGCTTAAATCCCATCTCAACTCTTAGTAAAGCTTTCTTCAACAACTCTAGGCCACATTGATTTTCTAGTTATTTAAGACCCTACTATTCTAGTCAGAACTGGCAACTTAAATATTTAATTCTTCTCTAATCATTTCATGTGGGTTCTTTTGGTATGTCCAGATTGACTGTAAGCTTCTTTGGACACTTAACACAGTGCTCAGCTCAAAAAATTTTATTCAGAGATTAATAAATAATAATGCCTTTTCAACAGGAAAAAAGTACACAAAATTTTATTTCTCTCACTATACTACTTAAGTACCACTTTTCACATGGTAACTCACCTATAATTTAGCAAACATCATATGATTTTTTTTGGCTTAGGTCAAAAGATAAATTGGACAAATTATATTCTTAGGTGAAACATAAGCAAGCTGCCTGTACCATGGTAGGCTCTGCAGCTAGAAGGTCAAGAAAAGTTGGGGCTGGGGAAGCTGAAGTTTTATGGAAGTGTGGAAACCATGAGCAAAAATAGGAAGAGAAAAATGCAAGAGATGCACAGAGAGAAGTCATGAGAGATTAGAGAGAGACTATCTTCTAAAAGCAATCTTGGTTCCTAGCAACTTTCCAGTCCCTGAGGTAGCGTATGCTGAATTCCCTACCCTTGGATTTCCATGTGATTTCCTGTTAGATGCTGCATAACTAGCCCCCTAATGTTGAGATGTTATTTCTGTTCCTTGGGGTCAAAAGAGCCTTAACTCAGACAGGCATCATTTTGAAACAACTGAAGCAAATGACTCTTCTGAAGTTCTATCCCAGATGGTAATAGTCTTAGACAACTGCCCACCCCACTCTGTGCTGCAGGGCTCCCATCTCTAAACAAAGAATCTAAAAGTATGGCTCCCAGTGGTATACCCCATGGTCAAAATGCATCTCTTAACACTACACTTATCCCGTAGTTTGTTCATGTTATCTATGTGCTTTACAGCATCCATTATGTGTTATATACTTGATGAAATCACATGACTTTTCTTCAAATATATTCTTCAGATTTAGTATAGAAACAGATATGTACTAATATAAACATGTAATAGTAGCAATGTAGATATTATATATTTTTTGGTGATATTTCATGTCTGAATTTCCCACTAAACTGTAAGCCCGTGAAAGCAGAGACCATGTCTATTTTTGCTTACCACTTTATACCTCTGCCTATCACACTGCCTAGCACTATTAACAGCTTAATATACACCAAATGGATTACTCACAGGCATGAAATTTAGCTTCATATGCAATGTATCTGGGGCAATTTTTTTTTTTTTTTTTTGAGACAGAATCTCACTTTATTGCCCAGGCTAGAGTGAGTGCCGTGGCATCAGCCTAGCTCACAGCAACCTCAAACTCCTGGGCTCAAGCAATCCTACTGCCTCAGCCTCTGAAGTAGCTGGGACTACAGGCATGTGCCACCATGCCCGGCTCATTTTTTCTATATATATATTAGTTGGCCAATTAATTTCTTTCTATTTATAGTAGAGATGGGGTCTCACTCTTGCTCAGGCTGGTCTCGAACTCCTGAGCTCAAACAATCCGCCCACCTCGGCCTCCCAGAGAGCTAGGATTACAGGCTTGAGCCACCGAGCCCGGCCTAGGGGCAATTATTACTAATGTTCATCTTAAACATATACAAAAATGGAACATTTGGTTCTCTCCCTGCTTCATCCGCCAACCCTCCTCCAACCTGCTCCTCCCCCATATTCCCTACTTAGTAGTAAATGCTATCAACTTTTATTAAATTGCTCAAAATAAAAATAACTATGAATAATTCTTAATTCCTTCTTCCTTCACTTTCCAGATCCAAGCCATCAGCAATATATTTTGAATATCTACTCTTCTGTCTCCACCACCATTCTACCTCTTGAGTCACCATTATCTCCTGCTTGGACTACTGCAATGGGCTTCTAGCCAAACTGCTTTTACTCTTACCCCACTATAATAAGTTTTTTTCCCATTCAACAGCAAGTGATCTAAAATATAAATCAAATCATACCACCCTTACTTAAAATTCTATTGGTTTCTATCCGGGCACAGGATTAAATCTACAATACTTAAGTGGTTTCTTGCAAAGCTCAGTACCATCTAGCCCTAGCCTACTCTCTCATTCACTATGTTCCAATCATATAGCCCTTCTGTTCCTTATGCTTTAAGGCCTCTGCACTTCCTGGACTCCACCCTATTTCTCATAAGGATAGCACTTTATCAGGTTTCAGATCTCTGTTCTAAACTTTACCTTCCCAAAGAGGCCACTCTTGTTAACCCTATGTAAAGAACCATTCCCCCTCCACTCACACAATTCTGTTACCATACGGTTTAGTTCCTTCATAGCATACTTACCATAGCCAGAAATCATTTTATTTAACTATTTATTATCTATCTCCCTTCCCCTAGAATGTAAGCAGCTCTGTACCTATAACAGTGACTGTCATATAGTAAGCACTCAGTATTTTTGGGATAAACAAATCCCATGGTATCTGTTTTGTTCTTTTAAAAACTGTATTAATAGTATATAAAAACCACCTCCCTGACATCTTCCCACTTTCTTCTATAAGTGGCATACAATGAAAAGTATGACTAATGAAAGATTGCTTAAATCTATGGATGCAAGATTGCAACTTTTGGTGGCATACCAGAAAAAACTGTTATATCTGCTCTATCACCAATCCTAGCTCTTTCTACAGTATGGGCCAAGATACTTCTTTGGGAAGAGAATCTGCTTCTTATTATTTTCCTCCAGATAGGTGTTTGATCTTTCTAACTTAAAATTCATTACATTCTTTGTCAGGATTCTAGGCTTACTATTACATAATTCCTTAAATGTCAACTTGTTGAAATCTGGCCCTTAATATTACATCTTTCCTTCTTTTGTACTATTACAAAACATCTTAGATAGAAACAGTTATTATCAGGTCCCGTGAAACACAGATCCTGAGACTGCAAGAAAGGGTCCCTTCCCACCTTCCAAAGAAATAATCATTGAGCAAGCATTCCTTCACCTCCATCCCCGAGGAATAGGAATAGTCAGGGCAGATAAGACTTATACAGCCGCATAGTAGGTAGACTCAGTGACCTGCAAAGCCTTTTAACAGAGGAGACAGATGTACCCAACCTTGGATGGGGGTAAAGAAAGGGGAAAAAAGACTATCTGAGTAGGAATACAAGCCAGGCCTTCATTAAAATACAATTTTATATTGTGTTTTCAATTTCTGTTTAGGATTGAAGAACATTTTCTGTACTTTCTACAAATTCACAGTGGAAGCCTTTGTCCATTATATTACTCAATGTCCTTTATGTAAGGAACCAAGAAAACTTCCTGGAATTTAGTACAAGACACAAGTCTCACTTTCAGATCAAAATTGCAATTTTTTCTTTTTATCAAACAGTGCAAACTATATGTTGTCATGGACTTTTAGAGCTGGAAGGGCCATTAGAAATCAACTAGTTTAGCATTTTCTAAAGTGTGGTTTAGATGTTATAAACAAAAAAGTTTTATGAGCAAACAAGTATCTTTCTTTCTATAACAATTTTGTTGAGATATAATTCACATATCATGAAATTTCACCCTTTTAAAGCGTACAATCCAGTTGCTTTTAGTACGTTCACAGAGTTGTGCAACCATCACCACTATCCAATTTTAGAACATTTTCATTACCCCATAATGAAACTTAATACCCATTAGCAGTCATTCCCTATTCCCCCAGAAAACAAGTTTTGTTTTAGCCATACGAATCCTTGGACCTTTTATCGTGAATCTAGCGTGTTTTGTGAATTTATAAGACAGGGTATGATGCTCAGTGTTTCCCAAACATACTTAGATAGCTAACATTTCAGTGCTTACTATGCTAAATAGGGTATACATATAACCTTGATTCTCACAATAAAAATCTATAAGGTACCATATATATTAAGTGTGGATAATAGAGCACAAAAAGATTAATGCAAAGTAACTTGCTCAAGTTTTCTTAATCACTCCACTCTATCTCCCACAGAACTGACTGGTTAGTTGTGGGAGGAGAATGAACTAGTATTCTATGGGCCATAACTTTGTAAGTGCTTTTTAGTTCAATTTCTTTTATTTTAACAGTGAGAAAAGTAATCTGATTTAGCCAAGAAAACACAGCATTTTCTCTCTCTTTTTTTTCTTTGGTTTCTGGGCTAATTTACAGCTAAATTTAGTACCCAATTCGTTAAATCTTATCCCAGCTTCCTGAAACAACTCTCCCCCTTCTTTAAATGTCTTTCTTTTTTAATCTTTATTTTGACATTGTAAACTACTTTAAGACTTTGTAGGGACTGACTTAAAACCTTGCTGAGATTGACTTTGCTTTACTTAGGTGTCCTTCTCTAAACGCAACTTCACCACTTTTGCGTGTACAAATCCCAACTATCTTGTAATGTCTAGTACATAGGGAGAGTTACTCAATTTTCCTCTCATCCTAGGTGGATGTCACAGCGCGCTCGCGCTCTCTTGCTCTCTCTCTGTGTACCCATACATAGATAGGCCTTCATCTTCTCTGGACACGTCTGCCTTGAATTCGAGTTACTTCAAGCTCCTGCTGTATCCCACCTCCTAGCCAGAGAGCTCCTGGAGGGCAGAAGTCAGCGTCAACTCGGAAAACCCAGCAACTGGGAGACAATTAATAAGCAATGAACAGTGACCTGTCTACACTTGGTTTAATTTCTCTAAAGCAGGAATAAAACTCCTCAAGCCTGCCAGCCCCCAGAGGGCAGGGTTGATTCACAACGTCTCTCGCCAGAGCCCAGCCCTACCTCTGACATACAGTGCACCCACCAGGCAGGCCACCAGTGCTCACCGCCAAGGTCAGCACTTCTGAACCAAGTGAGGGTCAAGTAACAAGTAACAATAACTGGCGGGGGCGACGGCAAGGCGGCTGCACACCCTAAATCCCATCCAACCCTCGCGACGATCCTGAGCGAAGGCATTTTATCCTTTCCTGACAGGGACCTGAGCCAGGCAAGGGGGTCAAGGCCAAGCAGGGGGCCCATGTCGGAAGGCGACAGAGCAAGGCCTCGAACCCGGGTCACCGCTCCCAGGTCAGAAGACCTTTGGGGCGGAAAGAGGCCCACACTCGCCCCGCCTCGGCACCCCTCTTCGGACTGCGGAGACCTCGGGACACTGGGTCACCGGCCGTGGGCTGGGTCTGGGGGTCGCGCGCACCCCCGCCCCCTGCCCCGCGCCATCTTGGAGCGCTGAGGCGGCCGCTCCAGACTGCCCCGAACCGCTGCTCCAGAGGTTACTCACCCGCACTGCCAGGGGGCAGGCCCCCTGACACCTCCGCGACCCCCGCCATGGCCAGCATAAGCAGCAGCGCGCCTCGCAAGGAGGCCCGGACAGTCGCCATGTCCCGGCCGGGGGGGTCCGGAGCCGCGGGATGCTCGGACCCAGCCGGGCCGCCGCAGCCGCTGCAGCAGCTCGCGCAAGGCTCCGCCCCCGGCGCCCCGGCCCTTTGGTGATTGGCTGCGGCACGCTAAAGCCCCGCCCCCTGTTCCATGAAGTTTCCAAAACCTCCCGGGGGCGGGAACGTGTCCCATACCCCGGCTCTTTGTTATGGCTCAGCTGTGTAGGCTTCTGTCAGAGTCCACCCGCCAGCCTCTTCAAGAGTGGAGTCAGAGGATGTCAGAGCTGGAAGGGTCCTTAGAACGCCTCTGCCACCTCCCGAGGTTTACACGTGGAGCCACTGAAGCTGACAGAGTCTGACCTGCTTGAGATCACACTGCAACTTTGCCTGACAACTCTTAGTTCCAAGGCCGAACCAAAGAGGCTTCTCTCCTTCACCTAACCTCAGTGATACTTTCAGTATTTCTTCCACTGAGATTCTGCCTCACACCCAAAGACGGCATGTCACCCGGGGCAACACATCCTCCTCAGAAGCTGAAGGGCTCTTGGGTATACACGGCCCTCTGACAAGGGTGTAGGGCCTGAGGCAGGGTTTCGCCACCAAGGCTCTTTGGCGCATGTAGCCTCTATGTATCTTCGATGTACTATTAAACACCTATTCCTCTTAGGAAAAGGGAGTGGGAGAATGCTTGTGTATCTGGATATGGAAAGTCTTGAATATCCGACTGAGGAGTCTAGACTTTGTTCAATGGATAATTACTCTAATCAGTTAATTCAGTAATGTAATTAGGTTTTGTTTTGCTTGATTTGGGGTTAACAGGTTTATGCATCCATCAGTTTTCCACTAGAATTCTGGACATTCTTATCCAGTACAATATTATTATCTTAAAGTTATCAGAAACCTATACTTGTCAGAGACTTTTTCATGAATCTCTTGCGATTTTTTATCATACCTGTTCACGAAAGCTTTCAGGAAAGCATCAGAGTGAAACAACAGCTACGGGCTGAGCACGGTGGCTCGCACCTGTAATCCTAGCTCTCTGGGAGGCCGAGGCGGGCAGATTGCTCGAGGTCAAGAGTTTGAAACCAGCCTGAGCAAGAGCGAGACCGCGTCTCTACTATAAATAGAAAGAAATTAATTGGCCAACTAATAAATATAGAAAAAATTAGCTGGGCATGGTGGCGCATGCCTGTAGTCCCAGCTACTCGGGAGGCTGAGGCAGAAGGGTTGCTTGAGCCCAGGAGTTTGAGGGACTCTGTCTCAAAAATAAAAAGAAAAAAAAACAATAGCTACGGATGACAAAAGACAAAATGGTCAGGGTTAAAGATCTGATGAGAATTTATTATAATGCAATTGACAAGGAAATTTGGTTATTTTGTGGCATACAACATTTTAAGATAATTAGAATTATGACTGATAACATTATATAGGATATATCAGATTTCTAGAATTTTCATATACTTTTTAGAACATATTAATAATATATCCATATAAATGTAAAATAAAAAGTAAAAACATTAAACATCACTGTATTTGACAATGTTTCCCATGAAATTTAGCATATCAAATAAGCCTAAATTAAATTAGCTTAATATTTCTCTATTTATAAGGAGAGAGAACAAATCTTTTGAGATTTTTCTAGGCAGCTTATTTAACAGATAAAGAAAAATGTTGTTTTTAATCTCTTAGTAAGAACAGACCAATAATCCAAAAAATGTTCTTTTAACAAAGAGAAAACTAAATTTTAGCTTTGTATCAGTACTACATTATTGAGCTCATTTAAAAAAATAAGTCTATCTAATCTTTTTTTTTTTTTTTTTTTTTGAGACAGAGTCTCACTTTATTGCCCAGGCTAGAGTGAGTGCCGTGGCATCAGCCTAGTTCACAGCAACCTCAAACTCCTGGGCTCAAGCAATCCTGCTGCCTCAGCCTCCCAAGTAGCTGGGACTACAGGCATGTGCCACCATGCCCGGCTCATTTTTTCTATATATATTTTAGTTGGCCAATTAATTTCTTTCTATTTTTAGTAGAGATGGGGTCTCGCTCTTGCTCAGGCTGGTCTCGAACTCCTGAGCTCAAACAATCCGCCCACCTCGGCCTCCCAGAGAGCTAGGATTACAGGCTTGAGCCACCCCGCCCGGCCAAGTCTATCTAATCTTAATAGTTTGACCACACATATTACTTTTTTTGTATACTTTCTGCAACTTTCTATATCCATTCAGTTTTTGTCTTTTTAAATTCTAGAACAGTGTCATCTTGTTAAGATAAAATTACTCTTTTCTCCTTAATGAAAATATAACTTGTATACTTTTGCTTACTAAAAACACACCCTGCTTTCTTTGTGCATTTTTCATACACAGTTGTTCCCTTTCATCTTTATTATCTTTAAATTAAATATATTAATTAGAATTCTTAACCTTTAGTAACCTTAATTTTTAGTGAAAACTGGAAGGTACATGATTTCATAATTTTTCTAAAGCATATGCCTCCTTTTTAAAGCATAAAGCCTTAACTTCTTTTAAGGCTTTAAATTCCTTTTATTATGGATAATTTCAAACATATACTGAAGGGGACAGGCTAGAATAACAAACCTGAACTTACAAATTATGTAGCTACAGCAATCACAAACTCATGCCCACTCTTGTTTCATTTATACCTCTATACTTTTCCTTGCCCACACTGGAGTATATTGAAGCAAATGTCAGCAGTGATATTTCATCCACAAATATTTCAGTGTGTATCTGTAAAAGAGAAAGATTTTAAAAATTACCATGAAATCATAACCACACCTAAAACGTTAACAATGTCTAATATCACCTATTATCCAGTCAATGTTTAAATTTTCCTGATTGTTTCATAATTATTTTAAAAACTTGGTTTGCTTGAGTGAGAATCCAAAACTGGCACATAGTTGTATTTGGTTTATATGTCTTGAGTTTCTTTTGAGCTGTGGATTTTCTTCCCTTTTCTTTTTTGCTTGAAATATATTTGTTTAAGAAAACAGGTTAGGCCGGCGTGGTGGCTCACGCCTGTAATCCTAGCTCTCTGGGAGGCCGAGGCGGGCAGATTGTTTGAGCTCAGGAGTTCGAAACCAGCCTGAGCAAGAGCAAGACCCCGTCTCTACCATAAATATAAAGAAATTAATTGGCCAACTAAAAATATATGTAGAAAAAATTACCAGGCATGGTGGCGCATGCCTGTAGTCCCAGCTACTTGGGAGGCTGAGGCAGCAGGATTGCTTGCTTGAGCCCAGGAGTTTGAGGTTGCTGTGAGCTAGGCTGACGCCATGGCACTCACTCTAGCCTGGGCAACAGAGTGAGACTCTGTCTCAAAAAAAAAAAAAAAAAGAAAACAGGTTATCTTGCCAGTTGAGTCTCCCACACTCTGATTTTGCTTATTGTATTCCCATGGTGGTGTTAATTAACATATTTCATAGGCCTCTGTATTACCTAAAACCTGTTTACTAGATGTTTGCTTACATTTATGTTTGAGTTTTTGGCAGAATAGGCACATATGTGGTGTCAGATTTTCTATCATTAGGAGGCACAGCATCTTCAGTTATTTATCTTCTTGTGACAATGGCTACTGATAGTCATAGCCTAGATCTCATTTAACTTGGGATTTGCCAAATGATATTCTAACTTTATCAGAGAGAGAGAGAGAGAAAATTTCCCTCATCAAGTATTAGGTACCCTAGGGTACAGCTCTCACAGGAAAGAAGTCAGGTTCAACGCTTGATTCTTTTCAGAATAATCAGTTGGTTCACTAACATCCTTCAAAGATGACCAATGAGTTTATTTTTTTAAAATATCATTATGAACTCATTGATTTTTAACTTATTTGATATGTTTTTTTTCTTTTTTTCTTTTTTTTTATTTTGGCATATTATGGGGGTACAGATTTTAAGGTTTCAATAAATGCCCATTTCCCCCCTCCCCCCACAAGTCTGAGTCTCCAGCATGACCATCCCCCAGATGGTGCACATCTCACTCATTATGTGTGTATATACCCGCCCCCCCTCCCACCTGCCCAATACCGTATTACTGTAGTACCTATGTGTCCACTTAGGTGCTGCTCAGTTAATACCAATTTGCTGGTGAGTATATGTGGTGCTTGTTTTTCCATTCTTGGGAAACTTCACTTAGTAGTATGGGTTCCAGCCCTAACCAGGAAAATATAAGATGTGCTATATCACCGTTGTTTCTTAGAGCTGAGTAGTACTCCATGGTATACATATACCACATTTTATTAATCCATTCTTGGATTGATGGGCACTTGGGCTGTTTCCACATATTTGATATGTTTTAATCTATTGTAGTCACGCTCGAATTGTTCCATTTTGGCCACTTGGAGCAGTTTCAAGTTGGTTCTTAAGTCTTGGACATAAGCTTTTTATTGCTTTTGGGAAAGGGGGATAGAGACCCTTTCTAGAGCTTTTATTCATAGAGTATTGATATCCAAACATTTTTGATTGGGAACTGCTATCAGAAAATATTTTCAAGCATGAATCTCCTCTATATGTTTATATATTTATAAATTATATGCATGTCTTATAATTTAATATGCTATGTATATAATAAAACACCCCAAAATAAAGATTTTAAATGATGAGATAAAGATGAAATAAACAATGTTTTAGAAATGGTAGCCACTTAGGAGGTCACTGGATACAGCTCTCTTAGCTAGCACAGCAGAATGAAGGAGAAATCTCGGCAGAGGCAGAGAGCCCCACGTCTGCCTGGTGAGAAGCCAGGCATTATAGCAGGGACCAGGCTCCTAGCCTCCAGCACTGGGGCCTCGAGTGCTCAACTGGTTTCCTGACAAGAGTTTGGCATGAGCACAGCTGAGATTCCTAAAGTGTCCTGGCCCTGGACCAGGCCCTTTCAAGGTCCAGCAATCTGGTGAGCAGGCCCGACTTGGGTAACTGTTCAGGAGATGAGACACGCAAGGCTGGCCTCAAAGATGTGGAAACAGAATCATACGCATCTTCTCTTTATGTTTACTGGTTTATTATAAAGAATATTACAAAGGATACAGATGGAGACTAGGTACCGGAGAAGAGGTATAGAGCTTCCACGCCCTCCCTGGGCGCTCCTCCTCCAAGAACCTCCACATGTTCGGCTATCCAGAAGCAACAAAGTGTAACTTTTTTATGTAACACATGACATGTTTATTAGCAGACCAAAATATCTTTGGTTCCTCCATAATAAGAAGCCAAAACTAGATAAACTTAAATTTATGTTCACCAATTAGTGTTTTAGGGGTTTATCTTACTTGGAAACGATCTAGGTATTTAATGAAACTCTATCGTTTAATTTAACAGTAAAATTATATGGTTTCAAGTTATCAAAAAGATTTTGGAATCTGTTTTCAGGCAGACATAACATCAAACAAAGCTGTCATCTTAAGTTATTTTTCTTATTGACAAATTTTGAAACAGAGATAACATGAGCTTACTTGAGAACCTAAATAAAATAAAAATTGTGTGTTTGCGTTATATTTAAAGCTGACAACTCTGAAGCCACATTCGTTTTTTATTAAATCAACAATATTCTTATTTACTAAAGATTACCCAAGTCATGTGAACTTGAAAACTATTTGGGTTATTTCCTATTTTCCAGAAAGAATGTATAAGCATGTATTTTTCTTTATGCTAATTAAATAGATCTCTTTTGTAAGTTAATTTTAATACCATCCAGAGGTAGAAAGTATTACATATACATAACATACATATACATAGACATACATAAACACACAAATTCAAACAGATTTATGGCTTTTGTTCTAAAATTTTACTCATGTGCCAGATATAATAATATGAAACTCACTAGTTTATAAAAGAATAGTTGTATCCAAATTGTGTTTCTGGTACTTCAGGTTACCTGTTCAGATGGCCAAAGCTTTTTACTAATATTTGTGAAACAGAGTTTTAAGATTTTTCATTTACCACTTTGTTTCTAAATAGTCCCCTCCCTCCTTTTTTCCCCCCTTCTGATGAGTCATTTCCTCGAAGCCTGCATTTTAAAGATTTAGATATCTCAAAGGCACAGAGAAAGGAATTAAGTTTTCTCCAAAAAGGAGTTTTGGGGCATATTCACCTTTTATCAGAAGTTTATTTTATGGAAACTGTGGAGTCTTCATAAAATGTGAGTTGTTGAGGAGACATCCAGTCTATTTCCAATTGTTTTTTGTTTTTGTTTTTGTTTTTTTTCCTTTTTAGCCTCAGATGGCTTGATTTTATAATGCCTCTGGGTTTTATGCAAGATCAAGATATAAGTTTAGTTGTTACAGGTGCTGTCAGCTCCTTTGGGGGTCTTATTTTTAAAAGAAGCTGGTATTAATGAGGCTTAGGTAAAATAGGAGAGAGATGAAAGCAGTTAGTAGGTGCAGAATAAATTTTCAATAGTGCACTGTAGAGATTCCTTTAGAGAGGTAATTTTTTTTTTAGTCATTCTATATTTTGGAAGCCTCTCTATACCAATCAAAAAATGTATCTCATTGTTTCTGAGGCATTCAGGATCCCTTCTTTTCTGATGTACCCTATAGGTGAACAACTTTGTCAAGATTAAAACTTCCCCACTGTGACCACTATAACTCTACCTTAGGCCTCCTATTTAATCGAGACTACTTTTTGTAGCTCTCTTATTGAATCTAGTCCAGTTTTTGTCAGCTTCCTACTGTTACCAGCCTCTGAGTGGAGGTTTTTCCAAGTTCTTGGTGACTATAGGGAGAAAAGAATTTTAGGCTGCACCATGTAAGCCAAGCAAGTGACAGCTTTTTTACTGAAAGCAAAAGTACACTCTCAGGCGGGGAGAGCAGACAGACTTGAAAAAGAGCAGCTGCCACTGGGAGAAAGTGGTTTTTGATCTTTTGAAGTTTTACTAATTGAGGGGAGGAATATTTAAGGCTATGGGGTTGGCTTTTACTCAGAATTTGGGTAATAATTCCTAGAATTAAGTTCCTTTCCATTTTCATACTTATATGGCTGTCTTGGAACTGTCATGGTGATTTTAAGGGTGGAGAAATTTTAAAACCACAATGTAAGTGATATTATAATTAGCCAAAGTTCATGTAAGGTGGCAGAGATAGCTGACAAGCTGATTGAAGCTGGTTCTTGCCTGTGGTTGTCATCCCCTCTAGTTAGCTTCTGCCTCTGGGTTGTTTACTTTAATATCTGCACCTAATCTTTAAGCCCCTGCATCTGATCTCAGCCTTGTCTCCTACTCTAACACTACTGGGTCAACTTTAGGTTCTGTCAGATCCCAGTCCAATACCTGGACCCAGTCTGGATCAAAAAATGCTCAAGTAAAGTTGAGATCTCAGGACACAAGTTGTGAAGCTCATAACTGAGAGGGACTCACCCATGACCTCTGGCTGCAGCAACAAAGCAGTGAGTACAACAGGCTCAGTGGGAACCTATGCCTAGTTGCTCATTGTTTCTGAGGGTTGTTGATAGGGGGAAAGCTCCTTTAGATCCCACTTTGGACACCAAAACCACTAAAAAGGTAAACTGAGGCACAATGAAATTTAAAGAAAAATAATAATTTGAGCACACAGTGATTCTTGAATCAGGCTAGAAGTGATTCTCGGACTCCATTGAAAAAGTGTGAGGGAGAGGCTTTTACAGAGTATATGAGAAAGTAATAAAAAGAAAGTATTTGATTGGCTACATTTATAAAGTTACCTTAGTCTATCCCTTTAGAAAGTCCTTAATTATATAAGTCTCTTGGCTGCTTCAGACTGGTTAAACATAAGTTCTGTTTTTCTTTAATATATGCATTTACAAGCAATAGTTCAGGTTAATTTTCTCTTATGTTTGCAAATCAACCAAGGTTAAGGTCACTTAGGAAGCCTAATTGGTTTTGTCTATTCAGGGATTCTTCAGGCCTGGTCTCCATTTTAATTTACTTTTGCACTCAAACTGTCTGAGAGGCCACCTCTTTTCTTATAGTATAAAATGATATACAATTATTTAACATGGTGTCAGAGGTTCTTAGCAATTGGACCCAATTATTTTTTCCAGCTTCATCTCCACATACTCCCTGCACCCTTGTCACCATCCTTTTAGAACTTGTCACATTGTTATTCCAGACCTCTTAGTGCTTGGTTACCTCATCCCTTGGTTACCACATCTATTTTCTCTGCCCAGATCCACAATTCTTGTGGTAACTGGGGTCAGCTGAGGGAGCTAAGATGGTTTCTCTTGTCCCAACTGTGCCCCATAAGGACCTGAGCAGGAAGTGGGTTCTGTGTAAGCTTACTGACACATTCTGCCTTCCTTACCTGGGGCTGTCCTGACTTTAAAACTGAAAGTTCTATATCCCAGGAAACCCCCCAGTCTTGGGCAAATTGGGACAGTTGGTCACCTTAGCTCCATGCACCTCAGAAAATGTCATAAGGAGGCTTGTAAAAAGCCTTCAATATAAAAAAAAATGGGGTCAGACAGGTAATAGGTACTACTCCCAAGGTAATTCAATAGATAAAGTGACTACTATAAGCCATGGAGATGGGTCATTAGATTATTAAGTCCTTATATTAGTTTCTTAGGCTACAATAATAAAGTATAACAAAGGAGATATCTCAAACAACAGAAATTTATTGCCTCACAGTTTTTGAGGCTAGAGTCCAAGATCAGGGTGTTGGCAGGGTTGGTTCTGTCTAAGAGCCATGAGGGAGAATCTGATCCATGCTTCTCTCCCATTTGCTGGCACTTCGTGGCTTATAGATGCATCACCTAGATCTCTACCTTCATGCTTACAGAAAATTCTATCTGTGTGTGAGATATTGTGAAATATATATGTATATATATATGTATATATATATTTGGTGTTTGTCCACAGTTCCTGACTTAGAACTCCCCTTAAAACCCTTATAATTTCCTGAGCAATAGGGGCACCAGGAAAATCTTCTGTTCTGATATTTGGTTTTAGACACCAGTTCCTGACGCAGAGCTCCTAAGACCTTTGTAATTTCCTGAGTGATAGGAGCATCTGACGGTGCTCCTAATCACTTCGAATTTCCTGGGTGATAGGAATACCTTTTGTTTTAATGAGGTGACTTTTGGGCTTCTGCATAGCCTCAGGATGGGGGCTTGTTTCCAGAGGAACCAAACATGTGATTACAGGGTTGAGACTTATAGCCCCACCCCATAAACTCCAGGTAGGAGACAAAAGTTGAGGGTAGAGTTGGTCACTAGTGGCCAATGATATAACTAATCATGCCTATACAATGAAGCTTTCATAAAAACCCAAAAGGACCAGGTTCAGAGAGCTCTGAATGGCTGAATACATGGAGGTTCATGTATTCATGTTCCAAGAGGACATGGAAACTCCAGGCCCCTTCCCACATACCTTGCCCTATGTATCTCTTCCATTTGGCTATTTATCTTTGAAATATTCTTAATAATAAACTTAAAATAATAATAATTACTAAATAAGTAAAGTGTTTACTTATAAGTAAAGTGTTTACTAAATAAGTAAAGTGAGTTCTGTGAGCTGCTTTAGCAAATTAATTGGACCTGAGGAGGGAGTGTTAGAACCCCAATTTATAGCCAATCAGTCAAGCATAGGTCACGACCTGAGGCTTATTATTGGCATCTCACGTAGGGGGCAATCTTGTGGGACTGAGCCTTTAACCTGTGGGATCTGATGCTATCTCCAGGTAGATAGTGTCAGAATTAAATTAAATTATAGGAAACCCAGTTGGTGTCTGCTGGAAAATTGCTTGGTTGGTGTATGGGGAAAAACTCCCCCGGTACCTGGTGTTAGAGCGGTATGTAAGAATAGAGAGTAGGAAAAACATTTTGGTTTGATTTTTAATCCTGTCTCTTTTAATAGTATATGCCTGTGTCCAAATTATCCCTTTTTATAAGGATACCAGTAATATTTTATTAGGGGCCCACCCTACTCCAGTATGACCTTATTTTAACTAATTACATCTGCAATGATCCTTTTTCCAAATAAGGTCACATTCTGAGGTACTGGGGATTAGAACTTCAACATAAGAATTTTATGGGGGACTCAATTTAACTCATATATAACAGGAAAGATTAGTAAAGTTCTACTTTTCTCTGGACCTAGTACTTGCTCCTCACATAAGGATATAGTTCTCACTGCTAAAGTATGGCTGTCACCTCAGCAGAAAAATGGAAAATATAAAAATAGAATCAAGTGGAAATTCTAGACATATAAAATATGATATAAGAATTAAAATTCAGCACATTGGAAACGACAGAAGAAAGGATAATTGAACTTGAAGCTAGATCAATAAAAATTGTCCAATCTAAAGAAAATGGCGGGGGGAAATGTTGGAATAAAATGAGCAGGTCTTCAGTGACTTGTGGGGCAATCTCAAGAGATACTATGTATGTATAATTTAAGTCCATAAGGAGATGAAAAAGGATAGGGTAGAAAAAAAGGAAAGAATTATAGCCCCAAATTCCCCAAATTTGGTGAAAAACATCAACTTTCAGACCTCAAAATCTCAGTGTACCCCAAGCAGAATAAATACAAAGAAGACTTCAACCTAGAAACATAGTCAAACTGCTAGAAACTAAAGATAAAGAGATATTTAATAATCTCGAAATCAGCCAGAGAAAAAAGACAAATTGAATATAAGAAAATAATGATACAGGCAAAGGCTAACATTTAATCAGAAACAATGAAAGTCACTTTTAACCACCTTCACTGCTCCCGCCCTAATCCAAACCATCATCATGTCTTTCCCTAAATATCATAATAGCTTCCTAAGTGGTCTCTTTTTTTTCATTCTTTACTCCCTACCATCTATTTTCAACAAAAGCAATTATAGTTATCCTTTAAAGTAATTCAGTTTGTGTCATTCTTCTCTTTAGAATTCTCCAAAGTCTTCTAATATCACTCAAACAAAAAGTTAAATTTATTACAAGATTCTCAAGGTCTTGCACCATTGCCTCTTAATCTCTTCTCTCTGACTTCCCTTCCTACCATTTCTGTCTCATTCATCCATCAGCTCCAGCCAGCCTTACTTGGTGCCTTTCCTTAAGTATTCCATGTATCTCCTGCCTCAGGACCCTTGTCCTTGTAGTTCCTTCTGCCGGGAATTCATTTCTCTTATGTAGTTGTATGACTCTCCCCTTTCATTTTTAGGTCTTAACTCAAGTGGCCTTCCTTCATTGCCCTCCTTAAAATTTCAACACAATCTCACCCCTGCACTCCTTTCACCCCTTTCACACTTTATATTTTCAAAAGCAATTATTATCTTCTAACATAACATTATAATATATATGTTATAAAATACATTATTTACTTTCCCAGTGTGTTGGTTGTTTATTATTTGTCTCCCTGTTCATGAGGGCATGAAATTTTTGTCTGAGACTATCTTCATTCCTTAATTGCTCCCTGCAACACAGTCTGAATCTCTTTAAAAAAGAGAAATTGTTTTTATGTAGAACATGGTGGGGATCGTAATAATTTTAATTAAGTGAGAGTCTATCCACTGTTTTCTAGAATTCATGCATAGTAAATTTCTGAAGTTAATTTTTAATGGAAGTAATTTTTCTGAATCTGTTTAGCCTAAACACATTTTATCATGATGAATTGACCTATCTTAATAAGAAAGAGGTCCATTTTGAGTTATTTAACTAAGACTTTATGGCGTCTGGTTTCATATGTGTATAGTGGGATAATTTTGTGAAATGTTAATTAATGTATTTTTTTTTTTTTATTCCTAGTAATTCCCTCACTAGAACTAACCCATGAGAACAAGGCATTCATTTCTTCAGGGATGTACATTAGAATAGAAAAATAAACAAACAGGATAATTGCTAGCTTTTGGGTCTAAAAAAACACACTAAAAATTTCAGACATAGACAGTGACTTCAAGAGAAAAAGATTTTGAAATATCAGAACCTGGCCTGAAAAGCTGAGGGCATAAAATATTTGTATGAACAAAAGACATGAAAGAATACAGTGATCAGTCAGCCATAGTCTGTTCTACCCCCATCAGTCCCCAATAATTTGCTTCACTCTGATGCAGGAGGAAGAAAGCCACTGGAGGAGAAGAAGGGGTTGCATATGGGGGATCCAGTGGGGTGGGACAGAGAACTCCCAGGAGGGCTTGACAATATGAGATAAGAGGGGATCTGAGCCTCTCTTCTCCGTGGAGCTCAGGGAAGTGACAGATCTCCTAAAATTCCCTGGCACTCAGCACGATGTGGGTGTAGAGTAGAACAGGCTGCGAGTGTGTCCTTTTCTTTGCTCCACAGAAGAAGAGTAGCTGAATGTTTTCTTTGCCCCTCCATTAAAGATTTGAGCACCCCTTCTAGAGGTTCTTTGAGAGTAACTACCCAATGAGAGACAACATTTTCCAACTGCAATAGTGTCATGTTGGCTGTAAAGTGAAAAACTGGGAGCATGGCCTTAAACAATTACTTGGTTTAAGGACAACAAATGAGAATTCAAAGACAAGGAGCGACATTTTAATGAACATAAAAAGTTGAATTCTGGAATTCTGGATGACAATTATAGTTACACAAATTTCAGCTTCCAGTTTATTTTTGTATTTTTATTTTGGTTGCCTGCAGTAGAGAAAATTCTCAATTCATACAGAGGAGTAGTTCACAAAGGGTCATGGGTTTTGAAATAACTCAACTTGCAATCTCAGACAACTCATTATTTAAATTAAGATGGTACTTTGAAAAAGAAGTACTGAGGAATTTTTGTTTTAATATTGGCTCATAAAAACTAATGTCCACACAAAAACCTGCATAAGGATGTTCATAGCAGCTTTATTCTTAATTGACAAAACTTGGAAGCTACCAAGATGTCTTTCAGTAGGTTGATGGATAAATAAACTGTGGTGCATCCAGACTATAGAATATTATTCAGTGCTAAAAAGAAATGAGTTATCAAGCCACGAAAAAACATGGAGGAACCTTAAATGTGTATTGTTAACTGAAAGAAGCCAGTCTGAAAAGGCTACCTACTGGATGTTTCTGCTCAATTTTGCTCTTAAAAAGTTTATTAATTTAAAAAATGTTAATTAGACATTAAAAATACAAAAAAGTTGATTTACTAATAAGATTTGATAACTGCTCAAATTCCTTATCACAAATATAAAGGAATCAAAGGAGTAGCAACCCAAACTTATGTTTAATACTGATAGTTTATGATGTAGTAGCAACCAAAATTTATGTTTAATACTGATACTATTTATAATGCTACATTATTTTTGTGTGACTAGTTATATATTCACTTATTATTAAGCAATTGGCTATGACACCAAAGAGAGGACATGCACCAAGTAGATGATTCTGAGCCTTGGCCAAGGACTGAGAACAGCACATGTGTGTACTTCCTTGTATAATTTTACATGAGCTATGTGCATAGCCTTGGATTAAAGAAAAGATCACAGAGCTACACTTTTTTTTCTTATCAAGGACATTTAAAGAACATAAAATAAGTGCACAAATATGGCAGGAAAAGATTTATTCCAAGGTCTATGCAAAAGTGAGTCAATTTAACAGCACACACGTTAATGTGATGGTGGCCTCTAGTATGTCAAAAATTTAAACAACAAATTTACGTGTGTCCATTGTCTTGCATATGAAGTTATTTAAAATATACATATTTTAAATCAAATGCATGTGGAACTTGACAAACCTCCCTTTGGGAGAAGTTTGATTCTTGTTTAATCAGACTATATGTTATTCAAGAGGTTTATACAATGTATGTTTGAACATATCTATTTTGATTCTGATACGCTCTTTTGTCTTCCAAAATAATGAGTCGCACTCTTATCCACAGCTGGCATAAATATGTCATTCTGTTCTTTTTAGCTTTTTGTAATCATAATGGTGTTTTATATTTAACTCTAAACCAGCTGAAGTTTATGGCAGCATATGGTATGATGTACGGATCAAAGGCAAACAAAGCTTCCTTCAATTGAATGTTGCTGATGTCTCACTATTTATTCAAAAGTGATTTCTTCTTTATGCTATTCATTTTGATCTGATGTATATGTATTAAATTCTTACATTTTGCATTCATTTTCTGGTATCATGAATACCACTGATTTTACAAAACTTTAAAAAAACAATGGTGTATAATTTAGTAAGTATTACTTTGTAAGTAAGTTAAATCTGGTAGGAAGAATCTAACATTGATTGATACCTTCAAAAGAGCCTTGCATTGTTCCATTATTCTTCACTAGCAATTTATGTACTTCAGTAGAGTCTTTGGGGAGATTTAAAACACCAAGTAAGTATTTTTATAGGGCCAGATTTCCTATTGGCCCTACCTCAGACATACCAGAATTTGAACCTTTGAAGGCAGAGTGCAGGAATATGTATATTAAAGAAGTTCTTTTGTTTGTTACAATTTGAAAGCTTCCACCTTAGGAATAAAGGTCATTTTTACTTTGTTTCTTTCTCCAAATCCCCGCCCAATCACTCTGTCTTCCTTTATACCTCTGTAGCAGTCTTATAAATTTTTTTCTTGACTTGATCTGTCATGTCTGGAATCATGTTTATTCCCAATTATTTGATCCTGTTACTACTGTGAACAGAATAGTATTCCTTGTTGATTTGTGTTTGTTTGTTTTGCTGTGTATTGAATGTAGAAATGTGTATGTAGGTATGTAGAAATACAATTGCTCTGGAAGAAGTTATTTCTATTCCCTAACTTCCGCCCCCCCCTCAAATATTAAGAGGGTACAAATGTGTTATGTTACATGGATCATTTTTGTAATGCTTGCGTCCTGGCTATAAGTGTGCCCGTCACCCAAATAGTGTTCATAGTACCCATTAGGTTTGTTTATTCCCCTCCCCAGATTCTCCTTTCCTCTGGTTGCTTTCCACTGAGTTTTACTTGATGTACACTTGTATGTTCATCGGTTAGTTCCAATTTAATAGTGAGTACATGTGTTGTTTGTTTTTCCATTCTGGAGATACTTCATTTAGGAGAATGGTCTTCAGTTCCATCCAGATTGTTACAAAAGGTATTAATTCATCTTTTTTGTGGCTGAGTTGTACTCCATAGTGTACATATACCACATTTTATTAATCCACTCATGAATTGATGGGCACTTGGGTTGATTCCACATCTTTGCAGTTGTGAGTTGTGCTGCAATAAACATTAGAGTGCAGGTATCTTTTTGAAAAAAATGACTTGTTTTCCTTTGGGTAAATACACAGTAGTGGGATTTCTGGATCAAATGGAAGGTCTACTTTTAGTTCTTTGAGGAATCTCCATACTGTTTTCCATAGAGGCTGTACTAATTTGCAGTCCCACCAATAGTGTATAAGCATTCCTTCCTTTCTGCATCCAAGCCGGCATCCACTGGTTTTGGACTTTTTAATAAAAACCATTCTACTGGAGTAAGGTGATATCTCATCGTGCTTTTTTTTTTTTTTTTTGAGACAGAGTCTCACTCTGTTGCCCAGGGGCCCAGGGTAGAGTGCCGTGGCATCAGCCTAACTCACAGCAACCTCAAACTCCTGGGCTCAAGCGATCCTACTGCTTCAGCCTCCCAACTAGCTGGGACTACAAGCATGTACCACCATACCCGGCTAATTTTTTTTCTACATATTTTTAGTTGACCATTTGATTTCTTTCTATTTTTAGTAGAGATAGCGTCTTGCTCTTGCTCAGGCTGGTTTCAAACTCCTGACCTTGAGTAATCCACCTGCCTCATCCTCCCAAGGTGCTAGAATTATAGGTGTGAGCCACTGTGCCAGGCCCTCATTGTGCTTTTAATTAGCATTTCCCTGATGAGTAGTGACATTGAGCATTTTTTTCATGTTTCTTCTCCTAACTTTTTTGAACTCATGTTACTAATAGTTTTCTGGTTAATTTTTAGAAATACTGTAATTGTATTTTTGCTGAATTTGACATGTATTTCTTTCCCTGCTATATTTATGCCTCTTATTTTGCACTTGATCACATTTTTATATCTATTTGCACTTAGCTGAATTTTAGAGCTATTTGAAATGAGAATTAGGGTGGGGGCAGGGTAGAAGATAGTTTTTAAAGGAAATTACTAGTTCAGTCAGATAAAAATTGTAACAATTCAGATAAGAAATAAGAACTGAAGAAAGAAGTTGCTTATATTTTTAAATCAATTTTAGTGAAGTATAATTTGCATATAATAAAATGTACCCATTTTAAGACTCAGTTCTATTGGTCTTAAGAAATATATGCACTTGTATAACCATCACAAAATCAACATATAAAACATTCTCACCACTCCCCAAAGCTTCCTCATGTCCTTGCAATCAACCCCACTTCCTTCCCTGGCTCCAGGCAACAACTGATATGCTTCCTGTCACTATATGTTAGTTTTGCCTTTTCTTGAATTCCAGTCATACTCCATGTACTCTTTTGTGTCTGGTTTCTTTCTCTTAGTATTTTGTTTTTGAGATAATCCCATGTTTTAGCTTTTGGCTTTTTTTTTTTTTTTTTTTTTGGTAGTTTGTTCCTTTTTATTGCTTGGTAGTGTTCCATTGTATAGATATACCTCAATTTGGTTTTTTTTTTTTTCTTCTGGATGAAATGTTTATCTTTTGACATATTGATGGATATTTGAGTTATTTTCAGTCTGGGGCTATTTGAGTAACGATTCTATGAGGACTTCTGTAGGAGTCTTTGTGTGGCCATATATTTTATTTCTCTTGGGTAAACACTAATGTCTCAAAATGTACTCAAGGTATTTTAATTTATGTGCATGACCGAGTGACGACACACAGAGGCCAATGACATTGAAAGAAGATTTTTGTTACTTATGTTTCTCAGGAGGAGGGGGCACTCCATGCCATGCAGGGCCACATGGGGAAGCACTAAGGTTTGGTCAGGAGGCAGAAGCAGGATTGAGCAGAAAGTCCAAGCCAGAGACTTTATTAGAGTTTCCGTGGGACAGGCAAGGCGGGGCAGAGTAAACAGTAAATAGTTTAGGATTGACTAGTTTGAACAATGTGTGGGCTTTAGGCTATGAGGGTGGTCCCTAGTTGTCTGATTCCTGGCCTGGGTGATTTAGGACAGGGGAAATATAGGCTTGGTGTGTGAGAGTTAGATAAGGAGGTAATTCAGAGCATAGGCTCTGGATCTCAGGGGAAATGTAAACAACTTTAGCTGTTAGTTTGGCTCTGTAATTAATGGATGCCAAACAGACAAATACAGAATCTAAGAAAATACAGTTAGAACAATTCAGGTTTGGAATTACTGAGTCATAAGGAAATGTGTGTTAAACTTTATAGAAACTAGTAGCTATTTTCCAGAGGGTTGTACCATTTTACATGTCCATCCATAATGCAATGCGTGAGAGTTCAAGTTGCTACACATCCTTTCTAACTTTGATACTGTCTGTCTTCTACATTTCAGACATTCCAATAAGTATATAGTGGAAACTCATTGTGGTTTTAATCTGAATTTCCATAATAACTAATGATGTTGAACATTTTTCATGTGCTTATTGGCCATTCATAAATCTTTTGTGAAACTCTTTTGTGTGAAGCATCTGTTCAAATCTTTTCTTCATTTTGGGGGGTTGTCTTCTTTATATTGCATTGTAAGAATTCTTTATATATTATGGATACAAATCCTTTATCAGATTTATGCATTGTAACTATTATCTCCCAATCTTTTGATATGCCCATTCATTATCTTAATGGTATTGTCTGAAGAGCAAACACTTTAAATTTCAGTGAATTCCAATTTAACCCTTATTTCCTTTAGGGTTCATGCTTTTTGCATCTTAAGAAACTTTTTCTGACTCTGAGGTCACAAAATTTTTTTCCATGTTTTCTCCTAGATATTTTATAGTTCTAGCTTAAGCATTTAGGTCTATGACTCATTTCAGATAAAGTTTTGTGTATGGTATGATATAAAGCCAAGGTTCATTTTTTTTTTTCCCTATGTGAATACCCAGTTGCTCCAGAAACACCAACCCCCCGCTGGCCAGGGCCTGCCTTACACTCTCGGCTACTATAGATCCCTGAAGATATGGCTAAAATTCCCGATTGTTCTGAATTTTGGCTATTGTTCTATATCCTTGAAATATGGGGTCACTTCTTCACTTACCATGGTGATCCTGCTGACAACACAATCGGATAATGTATCCAGACACCTTTGTATCCCTCTAAAGGGGACACAGGAATTCTGTACCTCTCTTATGTATCACGGGGGCTGAGGGAATCTTGGGGTGGTGGTCTGTTGCCGGTCTAGTATCTCTGGGCTTGCAGCATTGATAATATCATGTTCATTCTAGAGAAGCAGAAAACCAGTTGACTTTTGTGAATTCGCCCTTAGCCTGTCTGGAATTTCTATCAGAGGTTTTACTGCCTCAACATCACCCACAACCTCTAGTTTTGGGCACCAGCCCAGAATGGAGAGGGCACTAGATTCTTTCTCTAGCTCCCACCATTTCCCCCTAAGGAGGTTGGAAACCTTTATTATCATATCCTGAATTCTCTCTCCTATGGCTTTTGGTAAAGCTCTTTAGTGATAAACTCAAACTTTCCTCTTAATTTTGAAAAGGAAAATTCTGGATTTTAAAAAATTCCTCCCCTTCCTCACCCCCGAAAGCCTAACATTTAAGATTACTGTCTAATTTGACACTCTAAGGGAAAAACAAATGCTTTGTTCTATGTTGGGGGCTGATTCTGGTGTTATGCCTTATACTAATCATTCACTACAGCCTGTAATGTACGTGTGCTGTCTGATGCAGCAGTAGTCAGCATTTTCTTCAGACACGATTGCTGCCTTGTCACTGAGTTGTTGCTGCCTAAGAGGCCTGAGTTGTTGCACATAAGCAAATGCTCCCAACTCCCACATGGAGGGCCCCTGTGGTGGGAGTCTGGAGGCCATGAGAACAAGAACAAGAAGAATTCTCCCAAGAACTAGCCCCCCACTGATGGTTGGTAGTCAATGACGGGTAAGACTCCCCATGGTGGGGGGTGACCTAAGACAGACACAACTGTAGGGGCCAGGGACAAGCCGCTGCCTGGGATTGAGACCAAGAAGCCATAAAACAATGGCTGTATTGTTTTATGTTGCTTATCTCGGCCTTGGCTTTTGAGCTCTGTTTGGCACCTTAACTTCAGTAACCGTTTTGAGGTCTGAGACCATGAGAAATTGTTCCCTTTTTTTTTTTTTTTTTTTTTGAGACAGAGTCTCGCTTTGTTGTCCAGGCTAGAGTGAGTGCCGTGGCATCAGCCTAGCTCACAGCAACCTCAAACTCCTGGGCTCAAGCAATCCTGCTGCCTCAGCCTCCCAAGTAGCTGGGACTACAGGCATGTGCCACCATGCCCAGCTAATTTTTTACATATATATTAGTTGGCCAATTAATTTCTTTCTATTTTTTTATAGTAGAGACGGGGTCTCGCTCAGGCTGGTTTTGAACTCCTGACCTTGAGCAATTCGCCCGCCTCGGCCTCCCAGAGTGCTAGGATTACAGAGAAATTGTTCCCTTTTGAAACAACTCCAGAATTGACTGATATCGCTGCTATGCTCAGATGCTCACGTACAAGGAACTAACCTTGGGTCTGGGGAGTATAAAAATAAAGCAACCGGTGCATTGATCACTCGAGTCATTGTCATGTCCTTGTGCATCTGTGTCGTTATTTTATGTTCTGTGTCATCCCCCGTCCTGTAATCGGGCCACGTCAGTTCTGGGGAGTATTTGTCCATCCCTGTGAGTTAATGAAACCTATTGAATGGGGCGGGGGAGATACTGGGCAACTTGATTTTGGAGCTATATAAACCACACTGGTCAAGGATAGCTCTTCTGGCAGTATGGACAATTAGATTCTCTGACCAACCCTCCTGCTGAGTCTGGAAAACAACTAAACATGCTGAATAAAATGTAAAAAGAAAAAGAAAATTTAAGTGTGTTGATAAGCTTTCCAGAAAGTAAGGGATACTCAAAGGCCAAAATACCAGGTGAAATCTGGAACCCAAAGACTTAAAAGCATTAAAGTTTTAGGCTTTTGCCTTGAGGGGATTTGCCAGGCTGGGTGAGCACCTCGCTGGCTTGCTGGTTCCCCAGGGCTTGGCATGTGGTCGGAGATTTCCGAGAGGAAGTCTTCCCCCCTGCCTCTTCCTTCAGGCCCTCTGCCCTGGTCCGGCGTCTTTCAGGGCCTTACTCCTCAAAGTGTGGCCAGCAGAGTAGCAGCACGGGCATAGCCCGGGAACTTGTTAGAGTGTAGAATCTCGGACCCCACCTCAGACTCAGTGAATCTGAATCTGCATTTTCCCAAGATCTTCAGGTGACTCACAAACACATTAAAGTCTGGGAAGCACGGATCTCAGGAGCTTGCAGAAATTTCAGTTGGTAGCTTCAGAAATGTCCACCAGATGGCGGGTTTGAAGCAGGCACAGGTAACTAGAACCACCATCGGCCACCCAAATCCCCTTCTCATAGTCCTGTAAGTGGCATTAGAAGTTTGTAGCAATTGTTCATGAACTGTGGAGAGAATGAATGGGAGAGAGAGCCTCAAGGAGACCCCTAATCAGAGAGTAGCAGATTGTGGATGTGAGCCACGAATTCCTCCTTTCTGGGCATTCCCCAGTTGTTTTCATGTGAACTGTCTAGTGGGAGGGATGGGCTATACCCTTTCATTTCACAGACAAGAAATCAAGGCTCAGAGAGGGAGAGAGACTTGGCCAAGTGCTCAGCTGTAGCAGAGAAAGGCAAGGCCATTCTCAGCTGCAGGGTTGAGATGGGATATGACACACTGGGAGCAGGTTTGAATCTCAGGACAAAAACTCAGATGTAGGCCGGGCGCGGTGGCTCACGCCTGTAATCCTAGCTCTCTGGGAGGCCGAGGTGGGTGGATCGTTTGAGCTCAGGAGTTCGAGACCAGCCTGAGCAAGAGTGAGACCCCATCTCTACTATAAATAGAAAGAGAAATTAATTGGCCAACTAATATATATAGAAAAAATTAGCCGGGCATGGTGGCGCATGCCTGTAGTCCCAGCTACTTGGGAGGCTGAGGCAGCAAGATTGCTTGAGCCCAGAAGTTTGAGGTTGCTGTGAGCTAGGCTGATGCCACAGCACTCACTCTAGCCTGGGCAATAAAGTGAGACTCTGTCTCAAAAAAAAAAAAAAAAAAAACTCAGATGTACAAAAACTATCCATTTATTTATTTTCCTTAATCAAATTGTCAGACACCTAGTCCCATCTGACCAGTCTGATGGGAGTCTTCTGTTGCAGTTGGGAAGGAGCATCTGTCCCTCCCAGGGGTTCCCAGGGATAGGAAGCCTTACCCAGAGCCCAGAAAGTGGTTGGCATTTGTCGGCTGCCCTCCCAGGATCCATTGCCCCCTTGCCCCATTCTTAACAGCTCCAGATTTTCCTTTGCACAGCAGCCACAGGGTTTAGGTGAGACTGACCTTGTCTTCAGTTTCAGAGGAGGGCCTTCCTGGTGTAAGTCAGTCTTTTTTTTTTAAGAAAGAGTCTGTTGCCTGGGTCAAAGTGCCATGGCGTCATCATAGCTCACCGCAACCTCAAACTCCTGGGTTCAAACAATTCTCCTGCCTCAGCTTCCCAAGTAGCTGGGACTACAGGCATGCACCACCATGCCCAGCCTATTTTTCTATATTTTTGTAGAGATAGTGTCTCACTCATGCCCAGGCCAGTCTCGAACTCTGGCCTCAAGCCCTCCTCCCGCCTCAGCCTCCCAGAGTGCTAGGTAAGTCAATCTTCATCATCTCATCCCACTTGCCACAGTGCTTGGTCTGCAGTTTGCCTCAGTCCAATCAGAGCAAATCTCAGGACATGTGTTTGTTCTTTGGCTGTGGGAACAATAGTTTCTATCCAGGGCTTGGTGCATTAGTCCTGTGATCATGAGAAGAGTCAGCTTGCAAACAAAGCTGACACCTGGAAGAGCAGAGTCAGAAGAATCTTAGAGCAAAGACACTGGAGCCTGATTCACCACGCCTGAGGCTGGCTCTACTTTGGAATAAATCCACATTATATTTGAGTAGAGTAGATATTGAGTAGAGTTTTATCTTCAGTGAAACTGAAGGTCTCCTGCTACATGCAGCATCCAACCATCATGCTGTCAAGGCGGCTGCTGCTGATCCCCCAAATGTCCAAAGCCGCAGGCTGACAGCCATGTTCCCCAGGCCAGTGGGAAGCAACTCTTACTAATGATCTGTGGACCTGTGATATATGTGGAGTTGAGGACTATTGTAACTCTTTGCTTTCCCCAGAATAATTTTTGGATTTCTTTATACTCTGGGCACATCCATAGGAGTGTCTGGTAGGTGTTAGTGTTGTGAGGCATGCCAGTTGTGGGGGGAGGAAAAGACTGAGCATTGCTGCCTCCTACACACGGAGTCCTGTACCACTGCATGGTTGGAGCTGGGGTGGGAGAGAAGGAGCAGACATTTCTCTGTGTTTCCTTGCACACCAGTCCCCACTATTTGAGGTAAGTCTCCTCTCTTCCTGGTGCTAAGACTTAAGAAGAATTCCAGCCATGGTGCCATCAGCAGACACACTGTGATGGCATGGATGATGTTTTTCATGGTATTCTTACCAAACACAGCCCTCTGGAATGATACCAAAGCGTGCACAGTATTCAGCAGTTCTACGTAGGGCCACACAGTATACTCCAAGAATCCAGCACCACTAAAACCTGATTCTGTGGTTGTCTCCTAATTTTGCACCCATTGATGACTCTTGACAGCTTCTGGTGGCAGAGGATATAAGATTTTGCAAACATAAGTTAGCTACGATATGATGTCACTGAGGTTGTACACAAAGCCACCAACTAGCCAGCATCCCCAGAAATATGAAGACTCTTTACTTCTAGGTTCTTAGATAGTCACTTGTATTACCTATGGAACAATGGGGGGAAAATCAATTTAGTTTTTAGTTCTAGTTCTGTGGTCCAGGACATGGACCTTGGAAAATCCCTTCTCTACTCTGAGTTACCATTTTCTAATGAGATCAATGAGGACCTTGGAGATCCTGTGTTCTGGCAATCTTAGATTCTGTGACAGTCATTAACGCAGGGGTTTCTGAAATGCCAGGTTCCTCATGGCAGCCTTCACATCCTTGTTCCTCAGACTGTAGATGATGGGGTTCACCATGGGGGTCACCACCCCATAGAAGAGGGAGATGAGCTTGTCTGCAAGGTCCTGCTTGTCTGCCCCCAGTGGGTCCTTAGACTTGGGCTTCCCGTACATGAAGAGGATGGTCCCATAAAAGACGACCACGACTGTGAGGTGGGCAGAGCAGGTGGAGAAGACCTTTTTCCTCCCCTCAGCCGAGGGGATCCTCAGGATGGTGGCAATGATGAAGACATAGGAGACAGAGATGAACAGGACTGGGATTGCAAGGAAGATCATGTTGGCCACAACCATGCTGATCACATTGATGGAGATGTCGGCACAGGCCAACTTGAGGACAGCCAGGATCTCACAGGTGAAGTGGTTGATGACATTGTCCCCACAGAAGGGCAGTCGCATTGCCTGGGATGTCTGTACTACAGAGTTAGTGATACCAGCTGCCCAGGAGCCAGCAGCCATGGGCACATAGGCAGCCTTACTCATGACCATGGGGTATCGTAGGGGGTTGCAGATGGCCACATAGCGATCAAACGCCATCATGCTCAGGAGCACACACTCTGTGGCCCCCATGGCAAAGGAAAGGAACATCTGTACTGTACAGGCTGAGAAAGAGATGGTTTTCCTGGGGGTCAGGAAGCTGTCAAGGATGAGGGGGACTGAGGAGCTTGTGTAGCAGATGTCCAGGAAGGAGAGGTTCCCTAGGAAGAAGTACATGGGAGTGTGCAGGCGGGAATCGAGGATGGTCACCAGGATGAGGACCCCATTGCCCAGCAGGACCACCAGGTACATCAGCAAGATGAGCACAAAGAATGTCTTCTCCAGCTTTGGGTGGGCTGAAAGTCCCAGGAGAATAAACCCCATCACCGGGGAGGTCTCATTGGATCTGTCCATGGTGCATCTGCTCTGTCACTTGCAGGAACTCAAAAGGTCAACCTCAGCATTCTCTTACTCCAAAAGTGCCTGGGAAACCAGGCAAAAATCCTTGTTCTGCTGAGCAACTGGAGAATTGCCCTGACAATCTATTCATCTCTATGGGGTTCTAGAAACAATGTATTAGAGATCAATATTTAACTTCTGATTCCAGTAAGAACAAACAGATTAATTTGGATTAACTCTTTTGCAAATGGCAATTAGAAAAACTGGACAAAATATAAAAAACATCTGTGTAAAGTATTGGAGGTAATAAGACAATGAGGAATCATAAGGTTATGATTTTGAGGAAAACAAGGACCCAGAGAAATAAGTTCATCACTTTAGGCTGTATTTCAATTGGAGTATTTGCAGCTGCTGGATGGGGCCACTGAGAGACAGAGGAGCATGACCAACAGCCTCATGGAGATGGAGAATACGTTTTGAAGTACAAGACCCACCTTGAAGGGCCCCTAACTTTATCCCATTGGGATGGGATTTCAAAAGGCAGAAACATAGGAAGAAGGGCAAATCAGAAGGGAATAGGTGCTGTAGTTCAGCTTCAAATCTTTCAAGCCCTGGAATTTCACTTAGGTAGTCCCAGATTTGGGGTGCTCCCAAGCACCTAAGAGAAGCAAACACAAATCCACTCTGAAGGAAAGTAACGTCACTCTAGTCTCCAAATCATTTCTACAAATAATTTGCAAACACAACATATGGCATACATTTAAGAAGAATAAGGTGAACAGGGAGACAAGATGACATAATGAAAACCAACAGAAAAAAACAACAGAATGTAAAACTTCCCTTTCCTTGGGGCAGGTGGGAGCCAAGAAGACAGCTCTGGCGACACCTTCTGGGAGAATCAGCCCAGGCCACTTTGACACCAACAATGCCAAGGTTTTAACACCTTTTGATCCTTTTGTACATTTAGGGGGAGAGTGCACCATGACTGAATTGAGTGAGCGCCTGACTGAACCTCCCCTCTTCTCCACTCCCCATCGCCTACGCCAGAGGCACTGACTTGTTCCTGAGACTGTTCACAAAGCCCTAGGCCTGCTATCAACTCTTCTTACTGGGAAGGCTAAATCTTTCCTGATAAAGATTCTTTAATTTTCCAAACTTTATTTAGGTTCCGGAACCTTCTCTGGGACCCTTCCGTGCACTTCCTAGTAATAGTACAATTCAGTTTCAGTAAAGAACCCTGCTAAGTCAGTTTAGCAAGAAACCCCCAGCCTCAATACCGCATCACCCTCAATATCTGATCAGGTTCCTCATCCTCCACCTCACCCCAGATGATATCTAATCGCCTTGGCCTGTCTTCAGTAAGAATCCTATTAGGTTGGTTTAGCCATAATCTCCCTTACCCCTGTTTTTCCTCTTTGTAATTTTCTATCCACTGACCCCAACCCTGCTCCTTGGCTATATGTTCCTACTTGCCCATGTTGTATTTGGAGTTAAGCCCAATCACTCTCCCCCACTACAAAATCCCACTGTACCTATTGAGACGGTGCCATGAGTGCCTGAGTAAAGTCTGCTTTAACAAGTACCATTGAATAATTTTTTCTTTAACACTCCTCAGACTTCTAAGTGTTCCCCAAACTGGGATTTATTCTGGGCCAGTAAAAAACTTGTAGGCAACTTTAAGGGTATTGGGTATTTGGTTTTATTTGCACTGTATCTAAAATACTTATGAACCTCCCAGATAGCCATCTCTCCAAGAGCTCTCAATAATCCACCCCCTCCTCGGTTGTTGCAGGGGTACTTTGCCTAGTGAGCTCTGAGACACTCCTGTGTTGGTGCTTAGCACATTACAGCTGTGACCAAGTCTGTGTCATAATAATTCAGTTCAGGTTAACAGACATTTATTGGGCATCTGCATTGGGCCATAATTCTTGGTGCTGGGGACATAACAGTGAAAGGCATGGTCCCTGACCTCAAAGAGCTCAAAATCTAGTAGAGAAACAGTCATGCAAACAAATAATTACATCATCAACCACAACAATTATTCTAACGTAAAGGACACCAGGCCTTAGGGTCTATTTAGCAATTTGCTCCCTTTCCAACATAGAGAGTCCCTTACTGCATTCCTGATAGTCCCAGAGCCTAGATTTGACCATCTGAGTGATGTGGGCTCTTTACCTCCCAGCGAGGCTCCCTTCATTTTGGAGTAATTATCCTTGATATTGAGCTGAAATCTGCCCCCTTGCAACTTCAACCTGGCCCTGTCTTCTGAAGCCCCCAAAGGCAGTTAATCTCTCTTCCACACAATAGCTCTCTAAACATCCAGAAATAGCATGACTTCAGGATGAAGATAAATAAGAACCAATTTCCTCTTTTCTCCTAGGACCTTAACAAAATAGATATATCTCTTAGAGGCAAATGTATCATCCAGGAATTGACTACAAAAGGTGAAACTGAGAATGGTCCCCAGGCTTGAAGATGGCTGGGGTGCCTGAGACTCACTGCAACTGTGGTGTGTGTGCTGGGACAGTACACCAGCCTCAGCTGGGGTTGTCATTCTATGCTGGCCAGCCAACTTTACTCTCCAAGAACCTGGATCACATGAAGAAATGTTCCCTGTATATCATCATCACCAGACCCAGACACATGCTCATTACTATTGTTGGATTTTGTACTCTAATTATGAAATGAGAAAGAGCCCAACAGTTTTAATCAAGAAAGGACAACTGAGTGTGGGAAGAAGACTACTAGCTGTGTGGTCCCTGGCAAGCCCTCTTTACCTCTCTACAGTGATGAGGTAAAGCCAGATGGTCTTAGATACTCTTGGAGTTTCTGGGGTCTATTTGATTCTGTGAGAATAATATGCCAATAAAAGTGCTTCATCACTCCCCTTCTCAAGCCCCATTCCATTACCATCAAGTCTGATGATAGAAATGTAGCCGTGCTAATGAAAATTTTGGTATTCTTTTAATCAAAACTTGCACTTACCTTCATCACAAACATGCTGAGCAAGAATGATCAGTTTCCTAAGGGATGGAAAGAGGCTACATGTCTGAAGCGCCAGGGTGTGGGCTCAGAACGTGTGACAGGTGAAGGGTCCTCTCCCCTCCACCTGCCTTGTGTGCTCAGGGCACAATATCCAAAGGACTGGCCATCACCTTTAGAAGATAATTTAAATTCCAGTTTGTTCTTTGGGACCATTTTAGTCCCTGAAGTCATTTAAAGTTTGGGAACTAAGTTGTACTCAGTTTAGAAACTTTGTATACTACTGGGATAATATCCCCAGGATCCAATTATACTGGAGGCACTGAAGGACATTTGCTTTCTGCTTCTTTTCCCCTGCTTTTCTCCTCCCTCTTTTCCTTCCTTCCTCCCTCCCTCCTTTCTCTCTGAACATTATAATCCCATTAACAGAGTCCAACAGCCCACAGATAGTGATTACGTGATTCATTCAACACCCCCCCCCAAGTTTCTTTTCTGCGCTGCGGCCAAGACTCATCACACCCAGTCTGTGTTTATGCTGTGTTTTAGGGAATCCGGGTGAAAGGCTTATACCCTCCCTCTAAATTTTCATCTTGTTGGATTAAGCACCTTAAAGCAACCTGCTGTGTTCTGCCTCACCCTCACCAAGCATCCAACTAAGTCACTGTACTTTCAGCTTCCTATCATCTGTGCATGTGCTCTGAGATCTCATGGGAGTCACTGACAGAATGTGACCCAGGACAGGTCCAGAGAATGGGCACATCCCTTTATTCAGTAGTTAATTGAGTGTATACTTCATAAAAGACAAAATGTACAGAATAACCCATTCTCTACCTCCTGGGTGTGCACCCTCTAGTGGCAAGAGAGGCACATGAAAAAATACAGTTGACCCTTGAACAGCACAGAGGTGGGGGTGCCAACCCCCATGTAGTCGAAAATACATGTATAACTTTGGACTCACCCAAAACTTAACTAGTAATAGCCTGCTGTTGACTGGAAGCCTTAGTGATAACATAAATAGTCAATTAACACATATTTTGTATGCATATGTATCATATACTGTATTCTTACAACAAAGTAAGCTAAAGAAAAAATGTTATTAAGAAAATCATAAGGAAGAGAAAAATATATTTACTATTCATTAAGTGAAAGTGGATCATCATAAAGGTCTTCATCCTAGTTTTCTTCACGTTGTGTAGGCTGAGAAGGAGGAAGAGGAGGGCTTGGGCTTGCTGTCTCAGGGGCAGTGGAGGCAGAAGAGGTGGAAGGGGAGGCAGGAAAGGAACGCACAATTGGTGAAACTTTATGGAAATACATTATTATTTCTGTCTGACTTTATTACATTTTTATTTCTCAAGAAATGTTTCTATAGGATACCAATCCTTCTTCCACCATTTTCTTTAGTTTCAGTGTCCATATCATATTAATAGAAGGGTCCATGTCATAAAAGAAGTCAAAAGCAGTCTTGAATGATCAGAACCCTTCTGCGAGATAGCCTAATGTCAATTTGTTTTCTGGTCTTGCTTATTCTATGCCTTCATCTTCATTGTGTGGCCCTGGTTTGGAAGCACTCATCTCCACCAAGACGTCTTCTGTTAATTCCTCTGATTCCTGCTTCTGCAAGATCCATATCTTGAAATCCTTCACCCACTACCTTTTTGCCATATGCACAATCTCTTTCCTGATTTCCTTGACTGGCTCTGTTGTAAATCCTGTGAAGCCATGCACAGCATCTGGGCACAGTTTTCTCCAGCAAGAATTTATTAATTAAGGCTTGATGGCTTTCACAGCTTTTCCCATAACTATGACGGCGTCTTCAATGGTGTGATCCTTCCAGACTTTCATGATGTTCTCTCTGTTAGGGTTCTCTTCCGTAATGTTGACAATTCTTTCCATAGAGAACCATGTGTAATGAATGAGCCTTAAAGGACCTTATGACCCCCTGATCTAGACGCTGGATTACGGACATGTGTCTGGGGGCAAGTAGACTACTTTTATGCCTTTGGTGTTGAACTCATGGGGTTCTAGTTGGTCAGTGGCATTGTCCAATATCAAAAGAACTTTAAAAGGCAGTTCCTTAATGTCAAGGTACTTCCTGACTTCAGGGACAAAGCATTGGATAGAACCAACCCAGAAAAATGATTCTCATTGTCTAAGCCTTCATGTACAAACAAGACTGGTATCTGGTGTTTATGTTTTCCCTTCAAGGCTCAGGGGTTAGCAGCTTCATAGGTAAGGGCTGTCTTTATCATAAACCTGACTGCATTTGCACAAAACAGTAGAGTTAACCTATCCCTTCCTGTCTTAAACCCTGGTACTTGTGTCTCTTCTTTATTAATAAATGTCCTTTGTAGTATTTTTTTCCAGAATAAGGCACTTTCGTATGCATTAAAAACCTGTTCAGGCAGCTATCCTTTATCCTCCATGGTTTTCTTAATGGCATCTGGGAACTCATCTGCCGCTTATTGGTGGGCAGAAGCTGCTTCCTCTATTATCTTGACATTTTAAAAGCCAAATGTCTTTCTAAAATTATTAAATCATCTTTTGCTGGCATTAAATTCTCCAGCTTTAGATGCTTTACTTTCCTTTTGCTTTAAATTGTTATATAAATGACTTTTTCTTGACTCACATTAGAAACTGTAGGTATGCCTTTCTTACAGAAACACTGTACCCACATAAAAGCTACATTTTCAATATGAGATAAAAAGATATTTTGCAAAAAGTTTAAGGTTTTCACCCCTGCTAGCATAGCTACAGCAACAGCTTCACAAATTTCCTTTTCTTTTCCCACAGTGGTCCTTGTGCTGGATTCATTTATCTTGAAATGGTGGGCAACATTAACTGCAGACCTCAATCTATGGTACATATCAGGCAATTCAACAGTTTTCTTGTAACATCATGAATTTTTCTCTGCTTCTTGGGAGCACGTCCAGTATCACTAGTGGCACTTGGTATGGTTCCCATGGTGTTATTCAAGGTTTATGATATCGCATGTGATGATTAAACATGATGAAAAATACAAGAGAAATGTGAAAGATCATTTTTACTGTGATGCTCAATTTACTGGAGCTACAAATTGCTCATATGGAAATGATTAGCATCACAGGATGTGTTAAGTAGATACTCAGAAGCCAAATGGAAGAGCTGCATAGGACAAGGTCTAAGTGGAGGGCTGTGGAGTTTCCCTGCCCTCTCTGGGTGCACCAGTCTTCCCGTATCTCTATGTGTTCTCTGAACCCCTTTGATTTTGAGCTTTTCATGGTGGCTCCATTATGTAGGCATGACTGATTAAATCATCGGCCATTGGTGACTAAACTCAATCTCTAGCCCTCTCCCCTCCCTGGAGGTCAGGGGGTGGGGCTGACTATTCCAACCCTCTGATCACGTGGTTGCTTCCTCTAGTAACCAGCCCCCATCCTGATGCTATCTAGGGCCTCATCAGGAGTCACTTCATCAGTATAAATTCAGGTATTGAAAAGGGCTTATTATGAATAGCAAAAGACGCTCCTCTCACCCCATCACTAAAGAAATTATATGTGTTTTAGGAGCCCTGTGCCAAGAACTGGCAACCAGACCAAGTGTGTGTGTGCGAGTGTGTGTGTATGTGTATGTGTATATATGTATACACACACACTTTATTATGTCACAGTATCCTACCCTCATACCTACCTCATAGGCTTGTTGGGAACATTAGATAAGACAAGAATTAGGAAACAGTTATAAATAAATGGTTATTCTTAT
Source organism: Mirza zaza (assembly GCA_008750895.1). Taxonomy (NCBI): domain Eukaryota; kingdom Metazoa; phylum Chordata; class Mammalia; order Primates; family Cheirogaleidae; genus Mirza; species Mirza zaza. The sequence goes on from VSMD01068067.1 coordinate 92,950, forward strand.
TAATATTAATGCCTCACCATTATCTCAAGTACAACAAATCCAATTGGCTGCAAACTCCTCAGTCATAGAAACTATTTCTTAGTCATATCTTTATTTCCAGTAACCAGCCTGGAGCCGGGCACAATACACGCACAGGAATTGTATCCTGAAGTGTCAGAAACAACTCTGGGGCCACCCCACCTGCCCCAGCTCTGACACGCTCCCTCTGTACTTTCTCCACGCCTCTCTTCCAGTTCTCCAGATTTGGTGCGAAAGGGAGGAGAGCTATCTTTTCCTTCTACCCATTTTAGGTTCATTGGCCGAGGCCCCTGGAAGGAAAGACAGATTAACAACAGAAAAGCATACACATTTATTCAATATAAGTTTCATTTGACATAGAAGCCTTCGTAAGGAAACGTGGACCCAAAGAAACAGTTAAATCCGGGTGTTTTTTGTAGTAGGTTTGAGTGGAAAGTAGCGGAGAGGTATGGCAGGCAGAAAAGAGTGAGCTGAGTCTTGTGAACGGGGGACACAGCCAGGCCCGTTTGCTCACATTTTCTCGGCCTCCCTGTGTCTTGGGAGATAAGAGTGCTCCTTTGCCCTGGGCATAGGGAAGGCTCCTCTCACAGGAGGTCTTGTAACTTGCCTCAGGGGAAGGTCAGAAAATCCTTCCTCAGTTTTATGACGTGCTTCTGGGGAGAAGGACAGGAAAGGTCAGAGAGACCTGCCTGCACACACTGTTTCTCAAAGTCCTTTAGCTTACAGTATTCAGTCTGCCATATTTTGAGGTCGTGGGTCCTGAACCTATCAAGTATCTCAGCCATTATTGATTCTTCTCTCTCCTACATCTCCTACCCCAGATCTATCTCTAAATCTTACAGTTTTTTCCTTTTAAATGTTTCCCAGGGCCATTCTCTTCTCCATCCCTGTTATTTTCACCGTGGGCCAGTTCCATACACTCCTCCAATGCCCAGCCTCATGACAGCTTGCGGCATTCTCAGTCATACAGTTAGCTCTTCTCTACTGGGCATTCCTTGAAGATAAAGACCTGTTTCTGACCATCATGTCCTTCATCCAGCTTCTTTGGCACCTGGCACAAGGCCTGGCCCATGTGACATGTGGTGGGGATGGGCAGGCTGGTAGCAGTGAAAGAGAGAGAAAGAGCTGTGTCACTGGGTGGAGGGGAGAATACGCCTGGGTAGCTGGGGAATCTGTGTGATGCGAAGTTCCCAAGAATATTGATATCACAATAATCCTTAGGAATAGTTGAAGAGGAGGTCCAGCTTTTCTTCCCTTGCAGACCCTTTCAGAGCCAATGATAGAGCCACACTGAGCCAATCATTGTGATCAAAGCCTAGGAGAACTCTAAGTACCTGGCACCAGCAAACTTTCTGAGCTGAGGTTTCCTTGTGCTGAGAGGGGAGCTTTCGGTAGATTTGTGCAACGTTGCCTAATTGGGTCTGTGGGGTGAAGTCTAAACTCTGAGTTTCTCATCAAACTTTAAATTGCTTCTGGGATAGGACCTGGCCCCAAAGCAACCCTGTCCTAAATTCCAGAGAGAGTCTTTATTGGACCCTCTGGAGAGCACTGCAAGCACAGAGAAGGGAGGGTCATGGGCCTGGTGGCTGGGCATGGCTTGCCAGCCTGCTCTGGAGTGCACACTCCTCCAGGCCAGGGCTCCTGGCTAAGCCTCAGACGTGAGAGCCAGCCTTTGTTTCCTTGTCTCCCTGAGCCTCAAGGCTAGACACAGTCTTCTTCTGGGGCTGTGGCTGCACTCTGGTCCCCTCCATGCACTCAGGACCATTTCGAGACTCCAGGAAGTGAGATAACAGTTAAAGAGTATATGTCCATGTAAAAGTGTGCACCTATGTGTTGCCAGGGCAGCTCTGAGAGATAAGGCCTCTTATGAGCTGCTTGGTTATGGTTGGGTAGCACCCAGAAGGGCAGGTGACACCAAGACAGCCACTTGTTCTGACCTCAGTAAACTGGCAGCCTCCCCTCTTCACGGGCCTGCCTTCCTGTGAGCAATTGATGTGGCCTAGATTGGACTCCAAACTGGGTAAGTGCTGGGTGATTCCTGTGGCCAGTGCTTCACCAGTTGGGAGCAAAGGAAAGGGGTTGTGTGCAAAGAAGTCTGCGCAGGGAGGGGCTGGGGATAGAATTGGGTGGGGCGACAAGGCAACTGTTCCCAAAGTTCTGAAGGCTGCAAGTGTGCTAAAGGAGCAGGCAGGTTTTGCAAGAGCCCAGAAGGCAGACTTAGGACTAGCCGAGGAAGAGAGAAGTTAAAAAAAGGCAGACTTCAGGTCCCTGAAGAAGCTGAGGAAGAGACAAGTTAGAAAAAGGCAGACTTCAGGTCCCTGAAGAACTCTGACAACCTGGGCATTCTGACAGCAACATTGCCACCAGCCCCTCATTGTCCAGAATGTTTACACATAGGCTGAGAAATCACTTATTGAAGAGGGGTCTCTGTGACAGGGGCCTTAGAGGTGGGGACTGGATGGTTTAATATCTATCTGAAGGTTCTACCAAGCTCAGATTCTGTGCTCCCTGATACTAAAAGGAGCTTTTCTCTAAAAATAGTTCCTTATTCCCTAATTCCTGATATCCTGAGATAACCTCTTTTGGACATTGTATCATCACCAATTAGGAAAAAAACACTCCTTCAGGGGCATGTGCTATCACAAATCTCTCTCCTGACCTTAGTTTTTCCACCTTTGACCTGAGAGGGATTGAAATAGATCAGTGATTTCCAAGACTGATAGATCCAGAATACATGGGGAACGTTTATTTAAAAAACAAAAGAAACAAAACAGAAACAGATTACCAGACAATCTGCAAAGATAGGACCCAGAAATTAGTACTCTTAACCAGCCCAGCACTACAGTAGTTATTAGGCAGCCAGCTCCATGCCATTTGGGCACACTGCAGCAGGGGCTGGTGACATCTGGTGTTCTGAATCTCTTTGGCAGTAAAATTGTCATGAACTACGGTGTGGATTTTGGTATTCTCGGAGGTTGAGTAGGTTTGTACGTGAACACGTCTGCAAACCTCCAAATGGCATTAATGGGATGGCATCTCTCATTGAATGTGATGTGGGTGGGACTCAAGGCCCCACCAAACCAAGGCTGGGGATGTGAACTGTGAGTGAGTTCCAACAATCAGGTAAGATTCTATTCTTCCAGCCTAGTCCCAGAATAGCAAAGATGCAGGCAGGTCAGGTGTGGTTACAGGGGAAACACATGAGTCCTTCTCTCCAGCCCAGATTTCTGGAGACTTTGGTGGGGACTCCATGGCATAGACTCCAGAAATTCAATTTGGTCAGATTATTCAGGAAAGAAGGTCAACGAACTGATTTATACTAACTAAACTCACAAAAGTCTGAAGAGTAAACCAGACACTGAGTAAGAAATAAAGTGCTGGGGAGATAAGAAACTCTGTTTCCAAGCCACCACAGTCTCTCCCTGAAAGGCTATGTGAGAAGTCAAATCATTATAGAAACTTGCTGGTTGTGGAGGAGCCAGACCTAGAGGAATGGGCCATGTGACCTCAATGGCCAAGGTCTCTGAGCTGTGATAGCCCTTGGTCTCCAATCATTATATATGGCAGAGACAGAGTTACTCAGAGGCTCCTGCTTCCCTACAAAGTGCTAGAGACACCATATGTATACATACATATATTCATATTGTTTAGACAGAATTGTTCATTTTATTCATTCTAAGTTTCATTAGATTTCCAAGGTCACCTCTTCAGAGGTCTGTTAGATTTTAGATAACTTGGTTTTATGGTTGAATCCCAGAAGGTAAGTTTATTTACAATTTTAAAGACATCATACTTTGATCCCCATCTATTGACATAAGCAAGCTATCAAACAGCAAATGTGTATCTTCTGACTTCAGTGTTTCTAGGGATGAAAGAGAGAGTTTGAAATGGGAGCATCCAACCAGTCCACTGTGACAGAATTTGTCTTGCTGGGCCTCTCTGCCCATCCGAAACTAGAGAAAACGTTCTTTGTGCTCATCCTGTCGATGTACCTGGTGATCCTGCTGGGCAATGGTGTCCTCATCCTGGTGACTGTGTCTGACCCCCGCCTGCACACACCCATGTACTTCTTCCTGGGGAACCTCTCCTTCCTGGACATCTGCTACACAACCTCCTCAGTCCCTCTGGTCCTAGACGGCTTCCTCACTCCCAGGAAAACCATCTCCTTCTCAGGCTGTGCTGTGCAGATGTTCCTCTCCTTTGCCATGGGGGCCACAGAGTGTGTGCTCCTGGGCATGATGGCGTTTGATCGCTATGTGGCCATCTGCAACCCCCTTAGGTACCCTGTGGTCATGAGCAAGGCTGCCTACGTGCCCATGGCTGCCAGCTCCTGGGTGGCTGGTGGAGTCAACTCCTTGGTGCAGATCTCTCTTGCAGTACAGCTACCCTTCTGTGGGGACAACATCATTAATCATTTCATCTGTGAGATCCTGGCAGTTCTAAAGTTGGCCTGTGCTGACATCTCCATCAATGTGATCAGCATGGGGGTGGCCAATGTGATTTTCCTGGGAGTCCCAGTTCTGTTCATCTTTGTCTCCTACATTTTCATACTCACCACTATCTTAAAGATCCCCTCAGCTGAGGGGAGGAAAAAGGCCTTCTCTACCTGCTCTGCTCATCTTACTGTAGTGATCATCTTCTACGGGACCATCCTCTTCATGTACGGGAAGCCCAAATCCAAGGACCCACTGGGCGCAGACAAGCAGGACCTTTCAGACAAGCTCATCTCCCTCTTCTATGGACTTCTGACCCCCATGCTGAACCCCATCATCTACAGCCTGAGGAACAAGGATGTTAAGACTGCCACAAGGAGCCTGGTGGCTCAGAAGTGCTTCACCTGGTGATGGGATACATCCCTTGATCCACATACTCCGATGGCTCTCACTTGAGACTCACAGTGCAAAGCAATGCTATGTGAGGGGCAAGTTGAGTTTAGAGACACGCTACTCACAGTGTGGTCCATGGAGCAGCACTGTCAGCATCACCTGGGGACTTATCAGACATACAGACTCGTGGGGCCCATTGCAGACCTACTGAATTGAAACCTGCATTTTTACCAAGGTCCTCAAGGTGATTCGCACACATGTCAAACTTTGAGGAGTATTGGTTGAGAGTGTGTAGTGAACACTGTGTTGTGCTGCCCAGTTTCCTGCCCCCACCTTACCGAGGGCTGAAGCACTCACGACCCGAGCTGCTGGGAGTGTGGTGGCTGACAGCATTCAGCAGAGTCTCTCTGCAGGGTTGCCCTTATCTAAAAAGAGCTACCTCATCCAAAGTCATATTCCCTTCTTAGGAGCAGCCCATATGCAGTGATTAGTCAATGTCAACATAAAGGCCCAGTCCTTTCCTCAGTTGGGGATATCTCTAAAGGACCATGGCAGCTTGAGAGCTTCCCTGTGGCAGTTCAAGTTCTCCCTCTGTCTAGTTCTGCTTCCTTCACCTGCCCCCGACCTCAACAGGTTTTGCTCTTAAGAGCACTTCCCAGTAAACATTCCACAAGAAAATCTCCCCAACTTCCAGGGAACCCGAGCTGCAGCAGAGAACAACACTGTCCTTCTCCGGTGTTTCCTGTACTCCCAGGGACAGTAACTCATTTAATTCCTTTGAAGAATTCCAAGCTAATACATCTCAGAGGAGGTGTGTGACTGACTTGGCTTAGGGCAGTTTCCTAGTCCTGGCCAGTTAAAGCTAGTGGGGGCTTTGGAGCAGTGGTACCTATTTAGGAAATTGCCTCCCATTTGTACCATATAGTTGAAGTACAGGAAGGAGCATTTCTTAAAAGAAGTACATATTTCCAAATGCAAGAGAATCCTTGGAGAGAAGAAAACATATGTTCATTACACGTTTTAGACATAATGTCACTTACCCTACCTATATTTATATATATGGTCACTTGCAACAATCATTGCTCCAAATCCCTCCCTGTATCCACACCGCCCAGTCATGGAACTCTGCACTGCCCTCCCATCTGACTCTGGCTCAGCAAAGAGGCTTGCTTTGGGCCAATGGGATGTTGGTGAGTGTGACTCAGTCAGAATCCATATTGATGGTTGCCAGGGGCTGGGGGTAAGGAGGAATGGGGAGAAACTGCTTAGGGGGCATGGAGTTTTATTTTGAAATGATGGAAATGTTTTGGAACTACTACATTCAGCATCATAAATGTGTTAAATGCCACTGAATTATTCACTTTGAAATGATGAGTTTTATTTTATGCGAATGAAATCTCAATAATTTTTTTTTTAAACTTCAAAAAAATTAAAAATGGGCAAAAGATTTGAATAGACATTTCTCCGAAGAGGATATACAAATGGCCAATAAGCACAAAAAAGATGCTCAACATCATTAGTCATCAGGAAAATGCAAATCAGAACCACAATGAGATACCACTGATAAGACTTTATAGTGGCAGGTGTGGCTATAATAGAAAAGACAAACAATCACAAGCATTGGCAAGGATGTGAAAAGATTATAATTCTTCTAAACTGCTGGTGGAAACGTGAAATGATGCAGCCACTTTGGAAGACAGTTTGGCAGTTCCTCGAAAGTTAAATGTAGAGTTAACTACATGATCTGACATTCCATATATGTGTATATATTATATATACCCAAGAGAATTGAAAACACATTTTTACACAAAAACTTGTACACAAATGTTCATAGCAGCATTATTCATAATAGCCAAAAAGTGGAAACAACCCATTACCACAATCAAATGTCCATGAACTGATGAATAGATAAACAAAATGTGGTATAATGGAGTATTATTCAGTAGTAAAAAAGCATGAAGTACTGATGCATGATGCTGCTAATCATGTTGATAATGGTGCGGCAACATGGAGGAACCTCAAAAACATCATGCTAAGTGAAAGAGGTCAGAGTCAGGAGACCATCTATTGTATGATTCTATTTACATGAAATGCTCAGAATAGGCGAGTCAATAGACAGTAGATTAGTGGTTGCTGGGGATTGGATGGGAGGAGATCAAAGGGAACAGCAGCTAATAGGTACAGGGTTTCTTTTTGAGGTATTGAAAATGTTCTGGAACTAGGTAGTTGTGATATTTGCACAACCTTGTGAATATACCAAAAACTACCAATTGTATATTTTGAAAGTGTGAATTTTATGGTATATGAACTTTTTAAAGTTCAAAAAATTATAATGAACTTGTTTTTGTTTGGTTTTTTTGTTTTTTTTGAGACAGAGTCTCGCTTTGTTGCCCAGGCTAGAGTGAGTGCCATGGCATCAGCCTAGCTCACAGCAACCTCAAACTCCTGGGCTCAAGCAATCCTGCTGCCTCAGCCTCCCGAGTAGCTGGGACTACAGGCATGCGCCACCATGCCTGGCTAATTTATATATATATATATTAGTTGGCCAATTAATTTCTTTCTATTTTTATAGTAGAGATGGGGTCTCACTCAGGCTGGTTTTGAACTCCTGACCTTGAGCAATCCGCCCGCCTCGGCCTTCCAGAGTGCTAGGATTACAGGCGTGAGCCACCGCGCCCGGCTGAACTTGTTTTTAAAGTTAGATTTATTGGATATGATTCATATACATCCTTGGGGTATAAAAAAGTCACCGTTTTTAGGTGTACAGTTCGATGAGTTTTGAGAAATGTATAGTAATGTAACCATCACCACAATCAAGATAGTTCCTTCACCCCAAATGTTCCCACATGCCCCTTTGCAGTCAATTGCCTCTCTGCCCTCATCTCCTAGAAATCATTGATCTGAATTCCATCCCTATTAAATTTTCTCTTTTCCAGAATGCCACATAACTGGAATCATGCAGTATGTAGAGTTTTGGGTTTTTTTGAGTCTATCTTACTTTAATTTAATGGGACGTACCTAGACCAGACCCAGTGGTCAAACAACAGAGCAACTTCTCTCTGGAATCTGGGGCTGAGCATTAATAACACTTAATCAAATCTAAGCACTTTAGAGAAGTAACATAGAGGAGTAAAAATCACAGTATTTAGAGTTACACCAACTTGGGTTTGAATCACAGTTCTGAAATTTCCTGTTGCTATAAACTTCAAAAGTTTACTTAAACTCTCTGAACCTGTTTCCTGATTTCTACAATGTGAATAAAAATACCACTTCATTGGGTTCTTTTAAAGATTAAATTAAAATGAGAGAATGGGCCAAAACAGGAGGATCACCTGAGGCCAGGGGTTCAAGACCAGCCTAGGCAACATAGTGAGATCCAGTCTCTACAAATATATGTGTGTGTGTATGTGTATATATATATATATATATATATATATAAAATTAGCCAGGTGGGTGGTGTGCACCTGTAGTCCCAGCTACTTGGGAGGCTAAGGTGGAAAGACCACTGGAGCCCAGGAATTTGAGGATACAGTGAGTTACGATTGCACCACTGCACTTCAGCCTGGGCAACAGAGCAAGACCCTGTCTCTAAAAAGTAACAGTAATAAAAAATAAAATAAGAACATGTGTGTCCCACAGTGTCCAGCACGTACTAGGCAACCACAAAATAATAACGTATTAATATTATTATTATTTTATCATTATTATTATTGATGGGCAGAAGGCGTATGAACTGTAAGAACACTTAATTCCTAATGGTTGCACAGGGTCATTCCTTGAGACTCCCCTAACTATTCATTCCTCCAGCTTCAAATCTCCTCTGAGTACATGATTTTTATTCTAGTTTTGTGTTTCTCATAGCTTCTATGTTATTTTTGTTTCACTAGAGACTTTGGGCAAGTTCATTAATCTTTCTGAGTTTCAGATTCCTCATCAAAAACAAGAGAATGATATTACTTACCAAATAGAGTTATTGTGAGGATTGAAAGAGAAAATGCCTTTTACTCAGTGCTTGGCACTTAAGTAGAACGGAAGCCCTCTTACCTGTCGTGGTCAGATCCAACATTTGGTTGGTTAATTTGATTAATTTTTTTAAGTTCATAAAGTTAACATAGTATTATCTATGTCAATATTTAATCTTAAACCCATGGTTCTCATTCATTAGTGAAATAACAAAATGTGGTACATGTATGCCATGGAGTACTATTTAGCCATAAAAAAGGAGAAAGTAATACCTTTTGCAACAGTTTGGATAGAACTGGAGACCATTATCCTAAGTGAAGTATCTCAAGAATTGAAAAACAAACACCACATGTACTGTCTGTTAAATTGTAACTGACCTAACCTTTGGGCACATATGTGCACAGAGGGAAGTAAAACTCATTGGAAACAAAGTAGGAGGGAGGGGCGAGGGGAGGGGCAAAAACCTACCAAACAGGTACAATGAACACTATTCAAGTGATAGGCACACTTATAGCCATGTTTCAAGCATTACAAAATCGATCCATGTAAGAAAAACATTTGTACCCCCCTTAATATTTTGAGATAAAAAAGAGAATGTTTTAAGTTTTATAACTAATTTAAAAAACTTTCAAATTAAATGTTAAATTATGACCTATTGATTCTAAGTGCTAGTCTAAAAGGTAATTTCCCTTGGACTATACTATGTTATTAATGCAAAGAAAATAATATTAATTGAGAAATTGAAATTTGGAAAAAAATCCAGTTGTTCTCAAGATGTGATCTGGGGACCCCTGAGAGTTCCTAACACACATTGATGGATCCATGAGGTCACAACTGTTTTCCTAAGAATACTACATTGCTATCTGCCTTTTTCATTGTCACCTTCTCACAAGAGTACAGTGAAGTTTCCTAGAGGCGTAGTTCGATCGGTAGCGGGAGCGGAGAGCGGACCCCAGAGTGCCCTGTGCAGCCCCACCGCCGCCGCCGGCCTAGTTACCATCACACATCGGGAGGAGCCGCAGCTGCCGCAGCCGGCCCCAGTCACCATCACCGCAACTATGAGCAGCGAGGCCGAGACCCAGCAGCCGCCCGCCGCCCCCCAGCCGCCCCCGCCCTCAGCGCTGCCGACACCAAGCCCGGCACCACGGGCAGCGGCGCAGGGAGCGGTGGCCCGGGCGGCCTTACATCGGCGGCGCCTGCCGGCGGGGACAAGAAGGTCATCGCAATGAAGGTTTTGGGGACAGTAAAATGGTTCAATGTAAGAAACGGATATGGTTTCATCAACAGGAATGACACCAAGGAAGATGTATTTGTACACCAGACTGCCATAAAGAAGAATAACCCCAGGAAGTACCTTCGCAGTGTAGGAGATGGAGAGACTGTGGAGTTTGATGTTGTTGAAGGAGAAAAGGGTGCGGAGGCAGCAAATGTTACAGGCCCTGGTGGAATTCCAGTTCAAGGCAGTAAATATGCAGCAGACCGTAACCATTATAGACGCTATCCACGTCGCAGGGGTCCTCCACGCAATTACCAGCAGAATTATCAGAACAGTGAGAGTGGGGAAAAGAATGAGGGATCGGAGAGTGCTCCTGAAGGCCAGGCCCAACAGCGCCGGCCCTACCGCAGGCGAGGGTGCCCACCTTACTACCTGCGGAGACCCTATGGGCGTCGACCGCAGGATTCCAACCCTCCTGTACAGGGAGAAGTGATGGAGGGTGCTGACAACCAGGGTGCAGGAGAACAAGGTAGACCACCAGTAAGACAGAATATGTATCGGGGTTATAGACCACGATTCCGCAGTTTACACAACGTTCATTCTAGGGGCCCTCCTCGCCAAAGACAGCCCAGAGAGGACGGCAATGAAGAGGATAAAGAGAATCAAGGAGATGAGACCCAAGGTCAGCAGCCGCCTCAACGTCGGTACCGCCGCAACTTCAATTACCGACGCAGACGCCCAGAAAACCCTAAACCACAAGATGGCAAAGAGACAAAAGCA
>VSMD01068070.1:438-91631 GCA_008750895.1 Mirza zaza
GTCTGTCCCAAAGAGCCACGGGGGGTGGGGGGTGTTAAAAGGGTGCAACATGGACAAACGTGTGCTTCAGAAAAATGGTATTTTTTCTTTGCTTGCCTTCTTCCTTCTATCCCTCTCTCCCTTTTCTTCTTTCTCTGTTTCTCTCTTCCTTCTTTTTCTTTCTATTTTCCTCTCTTCCTTCCTTCCTTCCTTCCTTCCTTCCTTCCTTCCTTCCTTCCTTCCTTCCTTCCTTCCTTCCTTCCTTCCTCCTTCCCTCCTTCCTTCCTCCTTCCTTCCTTCCTTCTCTCTCTCTTTTTCTTTCTTTCTTTCTTTCTTTCTTTCTTTCTTTCTTTCTCTCTCTCTCTCTCTCTCTCCTTCCATCCTTTGACTTACTTATCTTTGCTAAGATGATGATATAAGACTGTCACACTGAGAAACTTTTCTTTATTATGGGAGATTCAAGCCCTAGCTAAGAGCTTGAGAAGGTAAACATAAAGCCGTGATTCCTAACCCTGCTGGGCTCACACAGGTGATACTGCGCACTGTTTCCAAAGGTTTGTAAAACTTTGTGAAGACACCCTTGGTCCCTGGAGCTCAGGAGGGAAGCCCCTGCCTGGGGACATTGCTGGGCTGGGTGGCTAAACAATTCATGCTCCCTAAGCAAGCCAATGTCTGCGTGTCCCCCATAATGCCCAGGTGACTCCAGGCTCATAGTGTCACCTGGTTGAAGGACACAGCTCTGTTTCCTTTCCTTGGCCTTTCCAACACCAGGTTGTGTGGAGTATACACAGGACAAAGGGTGGGAAGGTTGCCCGGGCAAAGTATGCCCACGTGATCATTCCTGCCCCTCACCTTGGCTGTCTGGTTCCCCAGGTCTGGACTACTCCATCCTCAGCTGCACCCCATCACAGACCTGCTCATCCGCCTGCTCCTGGCTGCAGACACAGCGCCCCCTGGGCTGTCCACGGAGTGCCATTTGATAGGTGGAGAGCCACATCCCCAGCTGGAGGGACCTGACAAAGTCACAAGCAACTGTGTGAGGCAGGAGCTTCCCAGGAGGGAGCACACCTTGGTATATGGGAATTCTCCAGCCCTGCCACTTAGGAAGGGAACAGACTGTCCCTCTGCTGGCCAGCCGTCCCCCAGGGGCTTACTGAACACCTGAGGGAAGTAATAGAGATCCAGAAAAAAATAATAATAATACATGGCAGTTCTTGCCCCCTCTTGTACCAGGCATGGTGTCAGAGGACGTCCCTTAGGGAAGGAGACACTTATGCTGGAGAGCGGGAGAGGGAGAGAGAGAGAGAGAGCACACATAGGACATAAGGAGCAGCTTCAGACTCCTACTCGTGGGGCTGCAGGTGGAAAGGATGCTCACAAAGTTATGCAGCCATCATGCCACTGAATCATTCGCTTTGAAATGGTTAATTTCATGTTATGTGAATTTCACTTCAATATTTATTTTTATTTATTTATTTATTTTGAGACAGAGTCTTGCTCTGTTGCCCAGGCTAGAGTGAGTGCCGTGGCCTCAGCCTAGCTCACAGCAACCTCAAACTCCTGGGCTCAAGCAAACCTCCTGACTCAGCCTCCCGAGGAGCTGGGACTACAGGCATGTGCCACCATGCCCGGCTAATTGTTTCAATATATATTAGTTGGCCAATTAATTTCTTTCTATTTATAGTAGAGACGGGGTCTCGCTCTTGCTCAGGCTGGTTTCGAACTCCTGACCTCGAGCAATCCGCCTGCCTCAGCCTCCCAGAGTGCTAGGATTACAGGCATGAGCCACCGAGCCCGGCCCACCTCAATTTTTAAACACGCATTTTCTGGGTGAAGATAATTTTTAAAAGGCACAAGGAAGCCAGAGAAAAGGGCGTCTGTGGGAATAGGGTGGAGATGGGGGCGCCTGGCACTGGAGGTTCACCCATCTGTGGGACACTTCCCTCCATGCCCCCTTACTCCTGCCACACAAATGTGTCTGCTGAGTTCACGTGGCCTCTGAGCTCACAGTCACCTCATTTCTTCCCATGTGGCTTTGATCCTATTGCCCTGATCCGTCTGCGTCTGCTCAACAGAACTGTATGCTCCTCCCTTTCCTCCTATTAGGCCAATTGAGTGAGTCTTTAGACCAGTTGGCTACTTTCAGGATCCACACCAGCCTGGCACAAGGGAAACCTGTACAGTGTCACAGGCTGTGCCTTCAGCCAAGCTCTATGGTCCATCTTGCCCTGCATGGCTGGAGCTGTCCCTGGAATTCTGCCCGGTATAGTCCCTTGTGCTCCAATTATGTCATCCCACGTCTCCTTGGGTACAAATTGCTATGAACAACCTCCAACTTTCTCTTGTGTCTTCCCAGCCTGAGACAGCCCAGCCTCTGGGACCTCCCACATGGACCAGACGTCACGTCTGGTTTGCACACGTCTTATGCATCCACGCTCTGGATTTGGCCAGTGCCCCCTTCCATTCCTTCCAACGTTGGCATTGTCATCTCTTAAAAGGGGTTACCCGGGGTAACCTGCATGCAAAAACTCATCCCAGGAAGCACCCAGGGATGGTGTGTCCCTGAAGCAAGTAGAACTGGTAGCTGGATTCATACATGTGGGAGAGGAGCCCCAGATGTTTGAGTACTTGTGGCATCGACGGCTCAGCTCTCTTCTGAGTAATCTGTTGGGTTAAGCTTCCATGTTTCTCTGTCCAAGGTGGCCTCAATCCTCTCTGCAAGACTGATTGGACATTGGAAGTGAATCTACTCTAGATACTGCCACCCATGAGCTGGCCAGCTATGAGGTAAGACCATGACATGAATGCGGTATGAGCGTCCCCACCTTGGGTGGAGTCCGAGTGAACCAACTGGGTCCCTCTTCAGGGGGATTAGATGCGCGTATCCAGAGAAGAGTAGTTGGTGGAGGCAGGAGCAGTAGTGACAGCCACAGAGGGTGACCGAGGTGATAAGATTGAGGAGCCTCAGGTGAAAGAAGCAGTGACACCTTCTGGCACCCAGTCACCAAGGCAGCCAGGTGGCAAGAGCTGAGGGGTGGTAGCTGCCCAAGGCCCCAAAGCCTGGAAGGCCAGCCTGTGCAGGGGTTCCTTCCGCTTTCTCTTTGCTGACAACCCCACGTGCTACCCGAAGCAACCTCAAATGACTGGACTCCCCTAACTATGTCTGTATTACTTGTAAGCCCCAAAATCAAGCTGGAGTCCCACGGCAGGAAGCCAGAGCAAGGAGCCAAGGAGCCAGAAGGAAAGGTCTCACCCAAAGAGGAAGGAGAGAGCTGAAATGCAAGTTGCAGCCGAGACAGAAACCAGGCTGGAAGTGGACAAAAGAACCCTGATATTTGACACGGACACCAGTGAGGATTTCCTCCCCAACCCCGGGGGGGACACGGAGCTTGTTGGCCTGGCTGGCTGGCCGAGAAGTGCAGGCCCAGACGGACTCCCAGGTGGCAATATCCCAGATGCTCTGAATTTGAGGAGAGCGTGGTGTTGGTCACCTCTGGTTCACGCGCAAACCTCGGTAGAGGCAACCCTGAGAACGAGCTGCCTCACCCCGGCCTGTCGGCAAAGCAGTTGTGCATTATTCCCTCGCTCCGGAATCGGAGGCCTCTCGGCTCTTTCAGACTCCCCTAATAGACTTTGGTTCAAAGCCGAAATGAGGTTTAAGCTGCTGATAGCAGGTCCCCGCCACTTTGGGGAAGCAAAGCCGGGTGCTGATGCCGGAACGCCGGCAGAGGGGGATTAGGGAGTCTCGGCTGAGTTCTGCCGCGGCGGCTCTGTTACTATTAAGAGGGACGGATTAATATCAAGTTTCGGGGATCTGGTTGCTTGCTGATACTGCTTAATTATCCAGATAAGTGATCGGCATCCAAGCATGAGTGGCAGCATAAATCTCAGGGCCATCAGCTTCTTTTTTCCCTCGCTCCTCTCTCTCTCTGTTTTTTTTTTGCTTTCAGAAAGGAAGTATTTATTCATTTAAGTATCACCAAGATACATATTTTAAAGTGCTTATTAAGCTTTAAACGCAAATGCCAGCCTTGGATGTGTTGCTTTTTGTTGTCGTTCGGCACATCGTGGGAGGAAAGGGGTAGTGTTTTACGTGGCCAGAGGTGGCCGGTAGCCTCAGCCCCCTCCCTCTCTCCTGCCGTTTGTTCCAGATCATTCTTCTGCATGCAGAAGGCCCCTGTCTCCCGCCTACCCTGGGTTCTCTGCAGGGACAGTGGGCCGCCCCTCTCCCCGGCTCCCATCACAGGCTGGGGGTGGCCGGGGCAGACTCCAGGGCCTGAGCCCTCCCCTCTTAGCCTTCTGTCCTGGCTGGTAGTTTTATGCCTTGAAGACGCTTTTTCCCCCTTCTCTCCTGCTCTCCCAGCCTCCTCTGCCCTGCTCCACTTGGGTTCACTGTGTTACTTCTGTCTCCTGCAAACACCAGTCCGGGCTCCTTTGACCCAGCTGCTGCTTACCTACCGGGGTCGGACGTGCTGGCCCTTAACTAGGCATTATGTGTCCATCAGGCGCCCAGCTAGGCACCAGCCAGGACTGATGTCCCCCTACCCTCAGCAGAAGCCCCCTGCCTCTCCCAGGCACCACACTCAGGGGCCTGATCTTGTCCTGCTGCTAGGACGGCCGTCGTCACCTCCCTGGGACGTTCCCACGCTGACTTCTGGACCAACAGATCAGGCAGCTTCTCACCACTGGGCGCTCCCTCGGGCAGAGAGCCCCGCAGGGAATGTCCCCTCTCTCTGCGAGGTCGGCCCTGACTCAGTTTTGAGGTTCTCAACCTTCATGGTACCTCAGGCTCACCTGAGAGGTATTTAGAAATCTCCATGCCCAGCGCCACCCACAAAGGTTTCCATTCAGTTGTCCAGGGTGAATGCTTCAGAGGGAATCTCAGAGGGCCAGACCACGCTCACCAGGGGTCTCCGGGAGAGCACTGTCCACACCAAGAACAATATGAGCCGTCGTTCTAGCCAGAGCTGGGGCTCTCTGTAAATCACCTCCCTTCCTCCCCACAGCCGCATGCCAGGTAGTTAGGGACAGGAACCCATCGCGCACCGACACTCAAGTGAAGTGAGAGGATGTTTGTCATGTGATTCTCCAGGCATGGATTGTTTGTGTGTGTGTGTGTGGGGGGTGAGACAGAGTCTCGCTTTGTTGCCCAGGCTAGAGTGAGTGCTGTGGCGTCAGCCTAGCTCACAGCAACCTCCAACTCCTGGGCTCAAGCGATCCTCCTGCCTCAGCCTCCCGAGTAGCTGGGACTACAGGCATGCGCCACCATTCCTGGCTAATCTTTTGTATATATATTTTTAGCTGGTCAATTAATTTCTTTCTATTTTTAGTAGAGACGGGGGTCTCTCTCAGGCTGGTTTCAAACTCCTGACCTTTAGTAATCCTCCCACCTCGGCCTCCCAGAGTGCTTGGATTGTGTTTTAAACTTCTGTTCATCCTTGTAGTGGGTTGAATGGTGGGCCCCCAAAGAGACTTCAGTGTGGAACTTGAACCTCAGTATGGGACCTCGTTTGGAAGGTCTTGGCCATGCAGAGTGGTCCCCGGTAATCGCAGACTGTGAGGTCACTGGGGTCACTGTCTCTTTCCTCTGCATCAACCTCCCAGAGCCCACGCCAGTGCCGTGCATGTATTAACAGTATTTGATGAGAATATCCTAAATAAAGTGAAAGAATATAAAAAACTATCAATCCCTAACGTGGTGTGGGGCTCCATTAGTTCATAAAACATTTTTACATAGGCTGTTGCTTTCAAATGTCACATAATCTGAGAGTTAGATGAGGATTTAATTACGTAGCTGGTCCCGATGAGAGACGATGGCAACTTTGGCCAGGGGTTAAGATGCAAGAAGGGAGAGACCTACTTAATAAGCCAAACAGCAACGTGACCTAGTGGGAGATTGGCCCCAGCAGTGAGGGAGACAAAGGCATAACTACTAGTGTTACCAGCCAGGAAACCTCTTCAGAGAGACAAAGTGAAAGACCACAGCTATCTCAGTTAGTGTCCAAAACAGGACTCAAATTCAGATTTTTTGTTTGTTTGTTTGTTCGATACATGTGCCTTGAAAGAGGGTGTCCAGGCCGGGTGTGGTGGCTCACGCCTGTAATCCTAGCACTCTGGATGGGAGCCTAGATGGGAGGATTGCTAAAGGTCAGGAGTTCGAAACCAGCCTGAGCAAAAGTGAGACCCCGTCTTTACTAAAAATAGAAAGAAATTAATTGACCAACTAAAAATATACATACAAAAAAAAAAAAAAATTAGCCGGGCATGGTGGCGCATGCCTGTAGTCCCAGCTACTTGGGAGGCTGAGGGAGGAGGATCGCTTGAGCCCAGGAGATTGAGGTTGCTGTGAGCGAGGCTGATGCCACGGCACTCTAGCCTGGGCAACAAGGTGAGACTCTGTCTCAAAAAGAAAGAAAGAAAGAAAGAAAGAGGGTGTCCAAATCAGGGCACTTTGACAGTGAAAGGGGACAACACTGGCAATTCAGCCAGGACACCAGGCATAGCCCGGGACTGACTTGGCACAGTGGAGTGCATGATCACTCTGTTCAATA
Organism: Mirza zaza; assembly: GCA_008750895.1. NCBI lineage: Eukaryota > Metazoa > Chordata > Mammalia > Primates > Cheirogaleidae > Mirza > Mirza zaza. Next base: position 6,969 of record VSMD01068070.1, read on the forward strand.
TTGTAAAAGGTCATACCTGCATACATTATGATGGCTATTACAATCGTAATACAGTTATAATGATAATCAATATGATATTTTATGACTAATAATCGTCTGCTTTTATATGGTCTGCTTATGCAGACTTTACAACTTTATTTATTTTTTACCATCCCTAGTCCATCAGAGGAATCATTTCTAAAGGCAGCTCGTATGCACCGATGTGTGGAAAATGTCAAAGTCGCGCTAACCTTTCCATTTTCCTCTCTTCTGTTAAGCTACCAGCCGGGGATACCTGCGTGGGGGTTCTATTCAATTACGTAGATTATAGACTGACAATCGTGGGACTCTCTTCTTTAGCGGTTTGCAGCCACCACTAATGGACAGGTCAGGGTTTTGTCTACAGATGTGTATTTGTTTCCAGAACTTTCTTAAATCACATGGGAGTTTAGAAAAATCTTCCATCCAATCAGCTTTGGTGAAAGAGAAGTGTTCGTTAAAGTTTCACCCCTTGAAGAACTTGTCCTCAAAAGCTGATTCTGCTTCTCCTAGCAGACACACATTAACAGTCACAATAGCTTAGCTGAGTCATCATTTGTCGCAGATGAAGTTAGAATTATTGAAAGTAGAATCACGGAAAAGGTTTTTAATTGGCCTTTTTGGGGATAATATGGAGGATGTCTAGAGAGAGGTAAGACTGTTATTTCTAATTTTTTTAAATTATGAAATACATTCAGCATACAGAAGAAGATGGCACACAATATAATGAACACTGTCCCCGACCATCGGCACATTCATTTGTTGAATCATAATATTCTCTCTACTTTTGTAAATAAATTAATCATTACAAATACAATTAAGGCCTCCTGTTCACCTCTTTCCTAAACATTCCTTTCCTTTCTCTCCAATATTGCCATCTTAAATTTAGAACTTATTCTCACCGTATAAATTGTATAATTTTCCTTATTGTCACCAATCATAATATATACTAATTGATCGCTCATATTAAACTTTATATTATTATTTACATCATATGCTATATAACATCCAGCAGGCTGGGTGTGGTGGCTCACGCCTGTAATCCTAGCACTCTGGGAGGCCAAGGCGGGCGGATTGCTCAAGGTCAGGAGTTTGAAACTAGCCTGAGCAAAAGCGAGACCCCGTCTCTACTAAAAATAGAAAGAAATTAATTGGCTAACTAAAATAAATATATATATATATATATATATATATATATATATATAAATTAGCCGGGCATGGTGGCGAGTGCCTGTAGTCCCAGCTACTCCAGAGGCTGAGGCAGCAGGATCACTTGAGCCCAGGAGTTTGAGGTTGCTGTGAGCTAGGCTGATGCCACGGCACTCACTCTAGCCTGGCCAACAGAGTGAGACTCTGTCTCAAAAAAAAAACAAAAACATCCAGCAAATTGCCACTCCCCTCTTGTTCTTCCTAAATACAACAATTTTGAGGTTTTTATCATGTTGTTGACATGGATCTCTACTTAAAATGATCTTTCATTTTAACTACTGTATGGTATTTGAGGATATGAATACGTCACAATTTTAATATATTTTCCTATTGATAGATATTTAGGTTGTTTCTATTTACTGCTGTTATAACCAATGCCAGAAAGAAAATTCTTATACACGGTTCCCCTATAGGTAGAAAGTTTCTCTAGGGTATGTAGCTAAAAATAAAATTTCTGGGTTACAGAATAACGAATGTATTCAATCTAACTAAATAGATATTGCCATTTACTCTACAAAGTATTTGTACCAATTTATATTCCCCCAGCTGTATCTAAGAGGTCCCACTTATACATATTCTTGTCAACTCTTAGTATTATCAATTTTTTTTATTAATAAAAATTTACCATTCTTAAGGTAGCTTGTCTCCGTGACATATAGTGATGTCTTCAGCCGTCTAGATTTTGTTTTTGCTGAACTGCTTGTTCATATCCTTTGCCAGTTGTTTTTCTTTATGGTTGCCTATATTTTTTATTGTTTTATAAGTCTTCCTTATATATTCTAGATACTGATGTCGTCTTGATTACATTGATTGTTTTAAATTCAATTTTTATAGAGCCATGGGTAAGTTTAGTAAAATGTATTTATATCTTTTTATTTTGATTTGAGAGTTATGTGTTTGATATTACAAAAGAACTCTTGCTCAACTTAAGGCTATAAAAATGTTCTTTCATTTCCTTCCGAGATTTCGGTCTTACCCTTAAGTCTTCAACCCATTTGGAATGCACTGTTGTGGACGGTGTGAGGTGGAACTCCAATTCTCTCTTATTCTGGAAGCAAAAGCAATTTTCTGGCACCATTCATCAAGTAGTCCATCATTTCCTGATTACGGCCCTGACAAACCATTCATCAAACCCTCCTTCTCATCTTCCTGGGAGCAAGTTGGACTTCTCCCCGGTAGTCATCCATGATTCGGAGCCTTCAGGAATGGGATTAGTGCCCTTGTTCAGGAGGCCCCAGAGAGCTGCCTTGCCCCTCCGACTACGTGAGGACTCAGCAGGCACTGTCTATGAGGGACAGGCCCTCAACAGACACCAAATCTGCCAGCACCTCTATGCCGGACTTCCTAGCCTCTACAACTATGAGAAACAAATTGCGTCATTTATAATTTTTGTTATAGCCACCCAAGCAGACTAAAACAATTTAAGTCCTTGAATTACAGCTTTTAGGAGAGGCTTCCTGCCACTCAGGGATTCGCATGAGGTAGAAACGAACTTCCATTGTGTTAAATTATTACAGTATTTGTCCGGCACAACAGCTAATATTTTCTAAAATTCTCCCCTTGCTCATCTGCATTGCCACCTCTGTCATAAATCAAGTTTCCGTATATGCAGAGGTCACGTTCCAGATTTTCTATTCTGGCTTCACTGGTCTCCCTGTACTGATTGACATTTTCTCACTATTGGTATGATGTTACAGTAAACATTCATGTCAATGAGGATAAGTCCCACCTCATTGGTCTTTCAACTTGTGCTGGCTTTCCTTGGCCCTTTGCTCCATCATACACATTTTGGAATGAGTTGTCAGTGTCTAAGGAACTCCCACTGGGATTTTGATTGAGATAGCATTAAATTTATAGGTTGAATTAGGTAGAATTGAAATCTCACCATGATTGCATCATGACAACATGAACATGGAGTGTGTGTGTGTATTCACGTACACACAGAGTTAAGACATGAGACCAATATTGCCTGCAGAATTCTTATGAGATTTTAGTAAGATTTATTACTTGATGTTTTGTAATTTTTGTTGCTGTTTTAAATGGTATATTTGTAAAGCTAAATTTTCCAATCATGCCTCATTATAAAAGCATGATTGATTGAACAATTTGAATATGTGTCCAGTAAACTTTCTGAAATCCTCTTATGAATTTTGTTCATAATGACAGTTACTCTTCTCTTGCAATCCTCATGCTATGTTTATTTATCTTGAATTCAATGCAGTGTTGGACTGAGCAGTGGCTCAGGAGTCACTTGGTATTTATTTAACTGTTATTGGAATACAAATGTTTCACTAGAGAGTATGCTGTTAATTTTTTGCAAATTAACAGTTATCCTATGTTTCTAGTTTGCTAATAGATGTTTTAAATTATAAATGGGTTTTGAATTTAATCAAGTGCCCAATATTTATTCACTATATAGTTTTATTCCTTTATTCTGCTAATAGGGTGAAATATATTAATTTGTCTTCTAATTGAAAATTATCCTTATGTTACTAGGTTAATCCCAAGTTGATCTTTTTACATGTTGCTTAATTCAGTTTGCAATATTTTATTTTATATTATTTTATTTATATTCATTTATGTTTATAAATAAAATTGCCTATAATTTTCTTTGTTCACAGTCTCTTTCTCTTGTTTTGGTTTCAAAGCTATTCCCAGCTCATAAAACGAAGCATGGACTATTCTCTCATGTTCTCCCTTCTACTGATCAGCTAGGAGAAAACAGATATTAAATCTTCCTTCACTATTGGTTTGAATTTTCCTTTTTCTTTCTCTTTTGAACAGTAATCATTAACTAGTGATTCAATTTCCTTAACTCTATTTAAGTTTATTTTTTCATGAAATGTGTTTTATAAATTTAACTTTCCTAAGATTTTTTTCCATTTATATGTTTTTTAAATTTACGTGGCATAAAGTTATTCATAGTTTCCTCTTATATTTTTAATCTCTTCTCTATCTGCACATATGATCTTTCATATTACTAATCCTAATTTTTTTTTATTTTTAGCTTCTATATGCTTGATATAGCTATATTATTCTTTGCAAAGAGTTAGGTTTTTATTTTGTTCATTCTTTCTATTGTTTATTTAATTTTATTATGTTATTTCTACTCCTATTTTTACTATTTCTTCTTTCTTAAAGTTTATTTTTATGTTCTTTTAAAAATTTCTTTTTATCTTTAGGTCATTGAGTTGTCTTATTATTATTATTATTATTATTAAAAAGCAATTAAGGCTATTAATTTCTCTTTAAAACTTGCCTTAGCTGCACCTCCTGACTTTTGATGATTATATATTCATTGCAATTTCATTTTAATTATTTTCAGGTTTTTACTGTGACTCATCTTTGGTGGTTAGGTTGTTTTTAGATGTGCTTTATATTTACAAATGTACCTGCACCGTTCAGGTCTGCATCAGGAGAACAGAACCACGTTATACATTTCAAAGGGGAATTAACAAGAGTAATTATTAGACATTTTTATTATTATTAAATACAATTATTAATTTATTATTAATTAAATATTATTGAATTATTACATATTTTTCAAGTATTGAAAAATGATAGTGCAAAAAGCAAACACTCACATAACTCTGAAATAATAATGGTGGGAGTGGCTACCAGTCCTAGGACTGAAAAGGAAAAAGGAGAAAGCTGGTGGTCAGATTTCTGTGGCGTGGACGCTGCCCCACGGCTGCTGGAGCCTCCAGTAGGCGCCGGGGGGCTGGGTCTGGGAATGCAGAGAGAAAGAAGTTGGAGGCTGAAAACAGCTGCTCTTGGGTGAGGTTGACAGGACAGAAAAGACAGACAGAAAATCCCACCTCCAACCCTCCCAAAACTTAAAGGACACCAAAGCCAAGTGACCAAAGAACCGGGTAATGAGGTTCGTAAAGTCTTAGCCCCAGAATCACAGAGCAGATTACAGTAGGTGTTTTTATACACTTAAAGTCAGTAAATATTTAACCACCAAAAAATATGCTTCAAACTTATATTTTAACTGTTGGTCTCTAACTCTAATGCTCTTTTCCACTGACAGTTAACCAGGTTTAAACTGCATGGGTCAACTTATGCAGGTAGTTTTTTTTTCCTATAAATTCACACTGTGGGTACCTACCTCTCCTGCCTCCCCTGGCGCCCCACCCCCTTCAGCTTTTCCACCTCTCCCACTCCTGACATGGCAAGACCGAACCCTCCTCTCCCTCTTCTTCAACCTACTCAATGTGAAGATGATGAGAATGAAGACTTTTATGATGATCCACTTCCAGTTGATGAATAGTATATACATTTTCTCTCCCTTATGATCTTCTTAATAACGAGTTCCTTTCTCTAGCTTGCTTTATTGTAAAAATACAGTATAGAATACATATATTAATAGCATGCGAAACATGCATCAATTGACTACTTGTATTATTAGTTCTTCTCATCAACAGTAGAGTATTAGTAGCTAAATTTTGGGAAGTTGAAAGTTATATGTGCATTCTTAACTGCAAGGGAGGTTGGCACCCCTAACCCCCAGATTCTTCAAGGGTGAACTGCACTTTGGTGCCTGAAATGACAAAATCTTCATGGAAGAGTTAAAAACCAATGTGGACCACTACTAGCCATCTGGGGAGTAGATAAAATCCCACATCCGCTATGAGCTGGTCTAGAGATCCTGTGCAGTAAAAATACAACAGGAGTGACATATACAATTTAACATTTCCTAGTAGTCACAATCAGTTAAGTAAAATAAAACCTATATAATTAATTTTAGTAATATATTTAGATTAGCTCAATAAATCCAAAAGATGAAACTTTAACTCTTCAACGTTAACATAAAAATGTTAATAACACATTTTACCATTTTAGTACTAAGCCTTTAAAATCCAGTGTGTATTTTATACTTTCAGCACATGGAAATTCAGGTGCTAAATTTTCATCAGAAATATCTACTCTGTATATATTTAGCTTACATAAAATTTACAGTTGAAAAAAATCAATTCACTTATTAAGGTTGTTTCAAACATAAAGTTTTCCATTAACTAAAGTATGAGTTTTTAAATTAAAATTAATTACAATCAAATGTAGTTAAAAATTCATTTCTTTAATCCCGGTAGCTGCATTTCACACTCTTAATACCATGTATAGATAGTGGATGATGCCGTACGGCTGTGCATAGGTCTAGAATATGCCCAAAACATCAAGTTGAGATACACATATTTTAAAGACTTCTCAGTTGAGGAAACTAGGAAAGTAAGATATTTTCCTCTTGGACCTCAGGGACTAAATAACAGACACAATTTTCTGAATGGAAAGCCACAAAGACAATCTTGAGGAATCCTTCCTGCACTTTTGACCCCATGATTACAGATCTCAGAAATAGCATTATCTTCTTTCTTTCTTCCCTTCAACTGTCTGTCTATCCACTCACCCTCTTCTGTCTACCCATTCATCCATCCATTCGTTTTTTTCTTTTTGTAGATTATCACTGAGCATCTATCTACCACGTACCAGGCACCGTACTAGGCTCCAGGGACAAAGATGGATAAGACACAGTCTCTATGATCTAGTAGGTGTAGCTATCTACACAAACAAGTTTTTGCAATTTGAGGTGATAATATAGCAGAAGTGTAAAAATAATGACATAGTGAGAAAAATCATGAAGGAGTGACGCATTCGGCTGGTAAATGGAAGAGACGTTTCTGGGAGAGGGAACGGCAAGTGTGAATCGAAGCTGCAACACCAGGCTGTGCTTCAGCGACGAGGAAGAGTGTGGGTGGGGCTGTGGGTGTGTAGAAGGGAGTGGAGGTGAAACCAGAAACAGGAGCCGGAGCCAGGGCGCTGGTGTCCTGGTGGAGGTATTTGAGTTCCCTCTCCTGGGTGGTGTGGACTTGCTGGAGAGTGTTAAGTGAGCAGTGGCAAGACCAGACATGCATTTGGAAAAGATTATTCTCCAGGGGAGGAATGCAAAGCAGAGACAACAAGGAGCTGAATATTCACATCAGCTACTCCATTCTCTTGGTGTGAGACGTGATGTTATGTGCTTTTCTCCGATCTTTTCTCTGAATATTTGAATTCATGGTTGACTCCCAATACCTTGGATGCAGCTATCTGGGAATACATTGTCCCTTTGCATGACCTTCAAAAACTAGTTTATTTAAATTTACGATTGAGAACCACAGTGCTTAGTAAATCACACGAGGGGTAGAAGGCATGAACTAAATCTAGAAAACCCTTGGCATTGTTTCTTTTTATATTACTAGTGATGTTTGATTTGCTACCGGTTCTGTCGTTTTTTCCATAACCATTAAATCCTCTGAGAAAATTCTGGATAATATTCAGAAGACATTTTTTGAGCATCTGCAATGTGCTGACCACTGGAGACAGAGCTATGGACAAGGGAAGTGTATTTCCTGAGATAATACTTAAATACAGTCTATAGACATTTAAACAGGTAACCATGTAGAATGTCCTACGTTCCATAACCATTCATACATTTAGGTCATTGTCTTTGGTAGAAGAAACTGAGTTTTGTTTTCAATAATATAGTATTCATAATATGAAAAAAAGATATTTTATCAATTACACTGCATAAATATTTAATGAATAAAGTCAATCTAGGTTTACATGTTTATAAATTTATTATTACAAATATTTGCTTGAAAACCCAGGATTGAATCTGAAATTTGTTTGGCAAAGACAGAAAGACTCATGCCCAGGGAGACAAGAGACTCATGTCAGCATCCTGTGGGCTCCAGAGCAAGACTCATGTCAAAAACCTTGGTTCTATTGCTGAACAGTCAGATGACTCTGGTCAAGATACTTCACCTCTCTAAGCATCAATATGTTCTTTAGGATGAGAAATATAATAATGTAGCTCACCAAACAGGGCTGAAGTAGAGCTCTTTGTGACCATATAGACTCCCAAGCCTGTGCTAGAAGGTGTTCTAAACCTAGGTGGGTGAGCTGGCCTCTGTGCCTGGACATGTCCTCTTGGCCTGTGGCCAAGCACTTGAACATTAGCGCACCCAAAGTGACCCATGATGACAAGGGTTGCTGTTGAGGTAAAGACCCCAGCTTCCTGTCCCCCAGGGGGACAATTCCAAGGCAGGCTCCAATGAGATCTCGGAGGCTCCTTCCTAGGTAGGTTTGAACCCCTGTGGCCCATGCTGATAATTTCCCCATTAGCATATTCTTTGTTTGTGTCTATCCCTTCCTTGGCTCATGTGCCCACACCTACATGGTGTTTCCTGGGTCACATCCCAAGTAAATACTTGTACTCAATCCACGTCTCAAAGGCTGCTTTGATGGGAACCGGAATTTCACAGCCAACCCCCCTAAGCTGAGTGAACAACCTGGTACAGGCTCAAAGCCCAGCGAAGGTGTGGGTGGTGGTTTTAATTGAAGCCCCTAACTCCCTCTTGCACTGCGGCCTGCCCGCTTGGTGTGATTCTGAGCAACAACATGTGAGAACCTTCCAAAAGGTTCTTAACGAGTAAATATGCAGAGATTAGGGGTGGGGTTTTGCATTCCAATAATTTTGTTTCAGGAGAAGAAAGGTGCCTTTGACTGCATCACCCTGCAGGTGGCAAAGCCCACAGGCAGAATTCCTGGTATTGACATAGTATTTTATTTTCAATTTCCTCCATACAGAGTGAAGAAATATGCTAGACAGAGATATTTCTGATGAAAAGTATCTGCTACGACCTATAGGCCAAGAGTATCTGACTCGATTCACATCCATAAAAGTGGGAATAACTCGTGTTAATGGCATTTGGAAGGAAAGAAGAAAGAAGGAAGGAAAGAAATGAGAGAAAGCTAAATCTAAATCATGAGGCTGCACTTATTTCCTTTGAATGAATATTTAGACTAAATGTTAAGTTCCTTCCTATAACTGAACTGTTTAACAAATTTAGTTTCTGACTCTGTTTCCATAAGAAATATCCATTTATTGGGTGTTCAGCCTTTATGTGTTCAACAAGAAGCATGGGTGGGCCATGCAGCTGAGGCCTCAAATGAAAGATGTCCTCCTCTCCCTCTAGAACAAACACCTGTTTAGGGATAAGAATGTGGTGGCTTCAGATCGGGAGCACCCTTCCTGGATACTCTGCCCCATCCTGTGCCCCACGCAGACATACCCGGAACGAATATGGTCTGGGATGTGTGCAAACTCTCACTGAAACCTCCCAGGAGGCACAGGCCAAATCACTATCATTTTTGCATGTTAGCATGTGCTTTGGGCATAGCAAGGAGTACATACTGAGCAGGTTAAGACTTTAAACATATATACCCCATGAATATGTACAGGTGTTATTGATCCATTTAAGAAAATAAAATAAAATTAAAAATTTTTTAAATCACGACGAATAACATCAGAAACATGGAAACCAAAAGCTGTTTTATTCCGCTATATAATTCAGCAAGTATAACTGAACAACTTATCTCTATAAATTGCCAGCAAATGGAAAAGCAGATACTGACGAGAACTCACACGTTCTCACCCATCGCTCCCAGATCCATGTCCCTAAGAGGCGGTTCCGGACATCTCATGGGCACAGAGTCCCCAGCAGCTGCCCTGGGTGAGCACGTACCCCTCAGCCTGGTTTCCAAGGGTCTTCGGAAGACGATCCCACACACTCGTCCCTCTGCGTGCTGTGGTCAGGCTGGTTCCCCCTGTTTGCTGAGCACACTGGGTTCTTCTGGTTGCAAGTAACAGCGATAAGCTTATCCCTGCCCAAGCAAAACAAGGGGGCTTATTGGAGGGGGTGCCATGGGGGTCATGGAAGACCTAGGCAGCCAGGACTCAGAAGGAGGAAGGGTCAGGGCAGAGTGACAGCAGGGTGTGTATCTCCAACAGCCACGCAATACAATAAGACATAAACCTGCCTTGCATTAAGCCACTGGGATTTGGGGCTTATTTGTTACTGAACCATAGTCTAGCTTATCTTTTTCAATACATAGGCATTGATTTGCCTGAAGCCACGCAATTAGGATGTAGAAGAATTTAGATTCAAACCGTGGACTGTTTGCCTCCCAAACCCTCTCCCATGTCTCTCTGAAGACTGCAAGAATGACCTTTCTGTGGCATGAGTTACAAAGTGCTTCCACATCCATTTCTTCTAGTGGACATTCATGGTGGAGTTTCCCTAAGTCTGATTTGATGTAGATTCATGGTCCTACTACCCATCTACACCTTTAATGTCTCCATAATTGTCTGTAATATTTAAGCTTTCCAATAGATTTTAAGAATCGGTAGCAAACTAAACATCTCAGATGGTTAAACGAACTCCACCGAGGTCTCATTCGGAAGCAGAGAGGTCAGTGTGCAATGGTGATATCCCTCCCTTCTCAGTAACACCACCTCTCTGCCTGGAGAAATGAAGGTTTTTCTCTCATCAGAAAGTTGGTGCTGTGTCTTTAAAGACAGTTGCTTTCCTCTGCAACACTGAGCCATTTCCTTCCCTCCTCTCAGACAGACATTGCAATTTGCAGTTATTTTCATATCCCAAAGAGTGAAACATCTAGGAGAGTGAAGGGCTCCAGAAAGAAGCTATGGCCACGCACATGTTTAATATATACAATAAAATGAAATAAGTCACAGGAAATTATGAGACTACTCGAGGAATATCGTCAACTTTTTGTTTTCCTTGCCTCTACTGTATTTCATAGCCAGACCCTGCCTCTGGGTCATAATGTATATATTTTTTTGAATATTTATTTTGGATTTTTTTGTGTCTAGTGAACGAATCTATTAATTTTTTTGTTATTTTTTTTTAAAAAGTTTAGTTTAAAAGGGAGCATCTTGCTGTACCACACCGCAAAGAATTCCCAAAGCTTGTACCAAATCAATTGCTCATGACCCTCGTAAGCAAGTGGAAATAGAAGGGCTAGCATAAAATTTAATTGAGTCCAAATCGGTTGAAGCTTGAGTTCTAGAAGCAACACTAATCCACCAAGGCTCAGTATTCCAGACTAAACCCACCAAGTCCATTCTTTGGTTTGGAGGCACACCCAGATAGACGCAAGGGTTTGAATACATACCACCTGTACAGGTAGGCACCCAAGTCTACATTTCTTTGACTTGAATGTCAAGATCCTAGAAAATGACAAGCTGGGAGAGGATCATTCTCTGGGCTAAGAATAATAATAATAAAAAAAAAGTTTCATCAGTTGTCCTCTGAGCCTCAACAGGGTAAATTTATCTTCAAATTTTCCTTCGTTGCTTTAAATGTCTAATTTGAGTGTTCAGCCTCTGAAATCAATTTCAGATGTCTCTGGGGAGCTGGAACAAATAGCTTGCCTGCACTGTATTAAGTTTGACCTGGGAATGGAGAAAGACTTCACCGTTCACACCCCATCAGCAAGATGAGAATGACAGCAAGAAGAGAAAGAAACCTGACATGTTTTCGGGAACATTTGCATCGTTTAACTATTAATATTATTTAGCATTCATTATTCACAGAACAGGACAACCTGACTTTGGCCTCACTTTTGAAAAAAAAAAAATATTGATTGGTATAAGGATGGCAGTGCAATTAGCCCAAGGAAGGATGGAATCACCCTCTGGAACCTGGAGATTTGGTTCCCAGCACCCCTACTACTGAGCTTTATGCTAGTTGGCTGAGGACTAGACACAGACAGACTCCAGGAACCAGACAATTGCAAGCGAGTGGACCTGAGGAGGATCCTTCCTTTGTGAGAACTTGGTTGAACTCATAATAATTAAAAAAAAAAGGAAAATCGTATTGCTCCTGGGGAAAGAGGTGACTTTCCCCAGTGTTGGGATCTACTAACTCTCTTGGAATAAGAGTGTTTGTCTATCAGATTATTCAGTAAGAATAATTTGCACCAACAGAACGCAGAGTTTGCTGTTAAATAACCCAAACTTTGGAAAAATGGAAAACATAGCTCTCCATCCCAGGAACATGCAGCCAGAAGGAAGATTTCTTATTTTGCAAACTGGGAGAGTCTCTCACTGACAGAGAGACTTTGGTCCAGGAAAAAAATAATAATAAGTTGTAATAAGACAGCTGCAGTGGAAAGTGGTGGGAAAGGCCTGGGATGAGAGCTCAGGAAGGTTAGATTTCGGACTTCTCCCTTCTGTTCCGGAGCCTGTAGCCATCTGTAGGCGACATCTCGCAGGCGGCATCTCACCAGCAGTGAGCACATGTGATAACATATAGGTGAACATTCCTAGCATCCACCGGTAGTCTTACAGGTTAGGACTATTTATTGTGGCAGGCTGAAAATGGCACCCAAAAAGATATCCGCAGCCTGTTCTCTGGAGCCGGTGAGCATGTTACCATATATGGCAAAAAATTGCAGATGTGATTCAGTTAAGGGTTTTGAGATGGAGAGATTATCCTGGATAATTCCCGGGCTCTGAATACAGACACACGTGTCCTTGCACGAGGGAGGCAGAAGGACATCTGACTGCACACATGGAGAGGAGAGGCTGATGTGAGCACAGAGCACAAAGAGATCTGAAGACGCTAATCCCGCAGATCATAGTGATGTGACCACAAGCCAAGGCACGCTGTCAGCCGCCATGAATTGACAAAGGCAAGGGATGGCTTCTTCCTGCCAGGGGGAGCCTGGCCCTGCTGACGCCTTGACTTCAGCCCAGTGGTGCTGGTTTCAGATCTCTGGCTCCCAGCACTCTGAGAGAATTAAGTTCGTGGTACTGTGTTACAGGAACCACAGCAAACTCAGGCATGTGCATATATTAGTGCATGTGAATATTATAAATGTCGTTTTAAAAATTAGTTATTTTTAATGACCCTTTTCGGCATCCAATTAATTAGAGTTCTTAGGAAAATCTCATCGGTAGATCTGGATTTACATCCCTCTTTACTTCGTACAATTTATACCACCCAGGAGATAGTACTTTGCTGCTCTGATTTTCTGTGTGTCTGCAAATTGGGTACAATAATTCTTGCCCTGCCTCCCTCAAAATGATCTTAGGAAGAGAGGACTGAGGCCAACTTGGGAGTTTTCCTTGAGAATGTGACATATACTTGAGCTAGGCTGTAAAACAGAGGCTGGCGGGAGAAGGGAGCATGCTTTTTGCCTCTGCAGTGCCTTCTCCTCATTATTCCGTTTCTGCAGGACGCTCAGCCTCGTCTTTATAGCACATAAACTCTGTCATTGATATTTGGTTATTTATGTACTCTGTGTTCCCTTTGGGAAAACAGTTACCTTGAGAGCAACTGACCGTCTGTGTCATTCACCAGCGTGGTTCCAGCACCTGGCATGTGGGCAGTGCTCGCTGAACACTTGCTGAATAATTGAATGAATGAATGAATGAATGATTCACTTTCCATTTCCGTAAGAACCATAACTACCCATACTTTTTTTCTCTCTCACTAATTTTCCTTCTTTTCTTAAAAACTGTTGAATCCTTGCTTGAGCCGAGGAGTTCCAGGTTGCAGTGAGCTATGATCCGGCCACTGCACTCCAGCCTCCGTGGCCGAGAGAGACGCTGTCTCTTAAAAAATATGTATATATATGGAATTCAGAGCAGAATAGAGGCAAGATCTGTTCTGGGCCCCGAGGTGACGGTGAGGAGTGCCTGCCGGTGAGACCTCACGGCTGAGTGGGAAAGAAAGGTGAAGTGATAACACCAACAACAAAAACATGATGAGACCTTGAGGAAGGAAAATAAATATTAAGGAAGGCTTTTCAGAGGAAGCGTGGCCAGAAAGGAAGTGTGGAAATTGCAAACTGAAAGAGAGTTCGGCAAAGAAGGCAGGGAGGGTACATCAGGCAGAGAAACGTGCAAACAGAGAGAGTCTCACGAGCAAAACAACTCAGAGAAACGCAAAGCTCTCGCCAAACGTGCCGGCCATGGGAGCGGTGACAAGGGCACAGGGAGGGCTGCTGAGGCCACACCTTGGGCAGGAGGAAGACCCCCACGGGCGGGACGGGGAGAGGTGAAAAGTGTGCGCTGGGATGAGAAAGCCCTGAACTTACTTCCCAGGCTTTACATTCCCAAGTTACAATGACAACACTTCCAAAAAAGTGCCAGCTTATGACTGCGGTCACAACAAAATTATCAGAGCACCGAACTCTCACTACCGAAACTTCCCGGGTAGGATAATAAATTATATGGTCTCCGATTCCCAGGTGTATGCCCAAGTTACTTACCTGCCATGACCTTCAACTTCTTTATCTGTGAAATCAGTAAAAAGGACAATAATACTCTAGAGTGAGGATTAAATGAGATAATTTATGCAGACACAATTTGTAGAATATGTAGTACATGAACAATAAATGGTATTGTTGTTATTGTAAACCATTTGAAGGAATCTTTTTATTTAATTGCTGGACAAAGTAGAATCATTTGAAAACTTTCAAACAGAAGAGGCAAATAACCAGCTCACACCTTAATGGTTCTTGGCCACCAGGGGTGGTTGGTGGTTTATCTGCCCAAGCCTTGCCAGAGACATTGCTGTCTAATTAATTTCCTCATCTTTTCATCTGTACATCCACTTACTCATGCATTCAGAAAGTAATTTTTCTTCATAGTTTTCATTAACCTGTTGACCTCAGAAAAACCATATATCCACCCTGCGCCTCACTTTTCTCATCTGTAAAATCACCAAACTTCCTACTTCACAGCGCTGTGATTAAATGAATTAATAATGACAATCATTAGAATTGTTTGGCATATGTTTGGTATTGTCACTAAAACTTTTTAGAATAAGGACCTGCATTTTCTACTTACTAGCTGCATAAACTTGAATGAGTTGCAAACTCTGTAAGCCCCAAGTGACTCGCTTGCAAAAATGGAGGTGATGACATGTATAATAACAGCAACAAAAACATCACAGGGCTCAAGTTGCACAGAAAGTTGGTTGTGGGGTGAGTCTACAACCTAAGTTCCTTGATCCGCAGCCTGCGAGGTTTCTGTTCTACTGCACAAATTTCACCTATGTGGGGTCAGAAATAACATGTTCTTATAACAAACTGGATCATAGGATGCATTTAAGACACAAATATTTGTGAGCATCCCTTGCTCAAAGGATGTGGCAACCACGCCTGCTGTCCCAGAGCCTGGGGGAGTGAGGGGACAACAGCCAAGGTCAGAGGAGGTGCGAAAGTACCCTTCGTGTCATGCAGGAATGCCCAGCTCCAAGTGAGCAGAGACTTTGCTTTCATGTGGGACTTTTTGGCTGCAGGAACCTCACTGGCCTCTCCACACTGTAAATCACCCCTCCTGGACCTCAAGCTTACTCGGTCAATACAAACAGAATAATCGCCTAAGCGACGTGGAAACTTTGATGTTCTCCATCCTTGTTGGCACACAAAAGCACTCAGATTGACCTACTTACATGTGCCTTTCCTCCTCTGCTCCCCAATAGGACTCTGGCTGTATTTACAGGCTCTGCAGAAAACCTGGATTTAGATAGTGCTTCCCTGGGGAGAAATTATTAGCACTAATCCTTGTCTTGGAACAAAGCAGCCGGTCCATGGGATAACGGAGCTCTGATAGTCCCCTGCACCGGCTCTGCTCTGCCTTCCAGCTCTGGGCCCCAGCACAACGCCCACGTGTAAATCCACGCCGCTCACCTGGCAAGTGTCGTGGTATTAATACGATAATTGTAGGACAGTTTGCCAATTACGCTATTTTTATAGATCCTCAATTAATTACGGCGAGATTAAGTGTAATTTTGATCATGTCACTTGCCTGACTCAGAGCCCACGACGGCTCAGGACTGACATGCCCAGCATCTCCCAGTGCCTGACAGGCTCAGCATCGATTAGTCTCAGCTGAATTTCCTCCTTGTTCTTTAGCTGAGACCTCCGTGGTCCACATTACTGGGCGGGATTCAGAAACCAGGGCCAGGCCAGTGAGAAGTGAGAACTGTAACTCCAACAGAGTCTTAGTTTCCTGCCCCTACGCATTCACAAGGACCTGTCAACACAGCAAGGCACACACCAGGAGTGTAGGAGTTAATTCCACGTCCTGCTGGCAGGACAACAAAAAATGGCATGGCCTGAGTGAAGAACAATCCATCACTACCTCCCAAGTGCCTCAAAACCCATGCACTGCTTTTGTCTGGAACATTGCAATTTAGGAATTGAAGTTGAGAAAATCATTACAGAACTGTGCAAAGATATGTGTATGGGAAGCTCATACAGCATTGCTAACAAAAGTAAGCCTAGAAACCATCTACATAGCCATCATTGGAGAAATGGCTCACTGTAGACTTCTACATGAAATATCACCTGCCCATTTAATGTGCTGACATCTTTGGACATTAAAAAAATCATAATAAATTAAACTCAAATATTAGAGAACAACAGATCATGCACAGATTGTGTCTACTAGTATAAAAGTAGGATCAAATATATCTATTAACTTACTTATCCTCTAGTTTAAATAATAAGTGTAAAGTGCTTTTGGCTTTTTTTTCCCCCTTAGTATGAACTACACTTTTCTATTCTGTGTATTTTTTATTCTTTTTAAGAACAATAATTTTATTGACATATTTCACACAGCATAAAGATCATCCTTTCAAAGTGAGCTCACTGGTTTTTGGTTATTTTCACAGAGTTGTGCAACCATGACCAACATCTAATTCTAGAACATTCCATCACTCTGTAAAGAAACCCTGTACTCATGAGCACTCACGCCTCATTCCTCTCTCTCCAGCTCC
This sequence comes from Mirza zaza, assembly GCA_008750895.1. Taxonomy (NCBI): domain Eukaryota; kingdom Metazoa; phylum Chordata; class Mammalia; order Primates; family Cheirogaleidae; genus Mirza; species Mirza zaza. Next base: position 23,834 of record VSMD01068070.1, read on the forward strand.
CGGTAACCATTAATCTACTTTCTGTACCTGTGTATTTGCTTATTGGGGACATTTCGTATAAATGGAATCATACAACATGTGGCCTTTTGTGTCTGACTTTCTTAACTTAGCACAATGTAATATTTTCAAGAGTCAACTCCCCTACAGCATGTATCAGACTTCATTCCTTTTCACGACTGAAAGATGCTCCATTTTATGAATATACCACATTTTGTTTATGCCTTCATCTGTGATGGACATTTGGGTTGTTTTCCCTTTTTGGTAATTATAAATAATGTTGCTATGATCATTCATGTACACTTTGATGTGGTTATATGTTTTTCGTTTTCTTTGAGTGTATACCTAAGGATGTAATTGCTAGACCATGTGGTGGCTCTATGTTTAACTTTCTTAGGAGCTGACAAATTGTCTTTCAAAGTTGCTCTACCATTTTATATTACCACCAGCTATGCATGAAGGCTCCAATTCCCCACACCTCTCCAACACCTGCTATTGTCCTGCGTTTTGATGATAACTGTACCAGTGTGTGTGAAGTTGCATCCCATTGTGGTTTTGATACAAACTTCCTAAAAGACTAATGAGGGTGAGCATATTTTCATGTGCTTATTAACCATTTGCTTACCTTATTTTGAAAAAATGTCAATTCAATTCTTCTTACTTATATTTAGTTGGGTTATTGTTGAGTTGTAAGAGTTCTCTATATATTTTGAATACAAGCCCCTTAACAGATATATAATTGACAAATATATGTTCCCATCCCTTGGGCTGTCCTTTTGCTTTCTCCATGGCATCCTTTGAAACCACAACAACAAAAAAATTACTTTTGATGTGGCCCAATTTGTCTATAATTTCTTTTATTTCTTGTTTTTTTGGTGTCATATCTAAGAAATCATTGCTTAACCCAAGGTTATGAAGATTTACTTCTCTGTTTTCTTCCAATTATTTTACATTAATAGTTTTAGCTGTTACATTTACACCTCAAAAAATTACATTTTTGAGTTAATTTGTGTATATGGTGTGAGGTAGGGACCTGGCTTCGTTGCTTTGCATATACAGTGAGGATATCCAGTTGTCCCCACACCATTTGTTGAAAAGATTATTCTTTTCCCTAATTGAATTATGTGGGCATATGAATTGCTTTTATGTTGCAAATGTTTTTGTTTTCCATTTCTAAAGGAATTAATGTCTAAAAAAGGCAATATTCACCTGTGGGCCCAGCCCTCCAGGCTGTGTAACTCTTTTGGGTCACCGCATGTCCACAAGTTTCTACTCACTTCTCTTGTCTCTCTGCTCCTTGTCTCCTCCTCCTGCTCTCTGAACTATGCTTGCTGACAGGTGCCTCAGCGCTCGCAGTTGCTCTCATCTGCCATGGACATACTTCTTCTCCATGCCCTCAGACAAAGCACAGGGAACTGACTTCTCTCACTCAAGCCCATTCACCAGATCAGAAGAGTAAGGAGAGGCCTGAACTCCTGGGAAGCCCAGAGCCTCATATGGGCTGAGGAACAGGAGGGGCCTACTTCAAGCTAGCTGTGGATGTTCCCAGAGACAGCACTCATTGCTGTAACAATGCCCAATAAATGGATCTCAGCCCCTACCTGACACCTCCACTAATATGAAGCTCACTGCTTACAGAAGCATAGGCCTTCATAAACAATATAATACATTGGTTTTTATTTTGACAATAGAACAGCCAGTCCCCCTGCAGCCCCATCCATCCATTGCCCTTAATCCCCTCACGGCTGCCACTCAGGGCCAGCTGCACTTTGTTTTCCCAGTAGCAGCCCTTCAAGTGTTTGAGGGCAGTGACCCTGGGGATCTTAACTCCTTTCCCAAGCTCCACTCCCCCCGTGTTGTCACCACTCTCTCTTCTCATGGTTTCGGGAGCCCTCATTGGCCTTGTTCCTCTTCCCTCAAAGGCTGCACAGTCGAGCCCCTCCTACCCTACGAAGCCTGGGGACACACACCTCGTTCTGTCTTCTGGGCAAAGCAGAACCACTCTGTCCCTGCCGGTGCCATCCTCCCGCAGACCCAGCTGGGAACCAGCCACTCATGTGTCCTGTCAAGGGAGCTTTGTCTACCTGAACAGAGATGCTCAGGACTCCCGAGGAAGGGAGTTAGGGCAGCCAGAACCCGGCTCTGGTCCACTTGACGTGTCCTCTCCCCTGGCACCCAGGCCATGCCAGCCACGGACAAGGAAGTGTGTGAGTGAGTGTGTGTGTGCGTGTGTGTGTGAGTGTGCACTCTATCTTTCTAACCCTCTCAAGGTGCCACCTGCAGGAGCATCAGCCGTGTCTCCACGCCACGCCCGCGTCACTGGTCACTGCCTGACACCTGCCCTGCCTCCTCACAGGCCTGCCCGCCTCTCACTCCCACGCGCTCTCCACGGAGCTGCCAAAGGGACTCTGCAAAGTAAGACGCGACCCTCTCCCACCTAAGACCCTCTAGGGGCTGCCCAGCACTCAGACCAAACGCGAGTTCCTTCCTGCAGCCGACGGCACTTGGAGGCACCGACCAGCTGACCTCCCTGTGTCCTTGGTCCTCTCCCCTCTGCCCTCACATCCTCAGTGCGACGACGGAATGCACCAGCTTCTGCATCAGCCCTGAGTCCCCTCCCCCTGCCCTGCTCCCAGGTTTTCTGGCCATTTCTGACTTAGTCTTAAAGTCTCAGGAGTCGCTTCCTCTGTCCAAAAGGTCTTCCCTGACTTCTACCCACCCTAACACACACAACTTGACAACAGCAATAATAATCTATATTTTGCAAGCAAGCGGGCTTGAGACATTTCCACAGAAACAAGCTTGTTTAACCCTAACCTGACAGGTGAAGGAACTCAGGCGCAGTGCCGTGGCCACCCAGAGGGATGGAGCTGGGATTCATACGCTCTGTCTCTTGTATCCCTGCTGCTGACGGCAACAGTATTTGCAGGCTCATTGGACCTCTTCTTACAGCTCCCTCTTCCTTCTCTTCACAGGATGTAGCACAGTGCACTCAAAAACAGTAGCTATTCCTCCATCCATCCACCCATCCATCCATCTTTTTATCTTTCCATCTATTTTCTGACTTCCTCCTCTGACTATGCGCTCTATCCAGAGATGGCCCCTTCCTCGGCCACTGTACCCTCGGAGTTGCACTGTGCCTGGCTTGGTGGCACTCGGGAAGCGCCTGCTGTGTGATCCCGTGAGTGAGCGGATGCCCAGTACCCTGTGAGCTGCTGACGCAAAGAGGAGGGCTTGCAAAGACCCCGTTACTCAGGGAGACAGTGCTGGAGCAGGCCCCATCCTCACAGCGCGGTGACAGTCAGGCTGCTGTGGGTGGCAGAGGGGGACCTCCATCTGCTGGGAGCACCTAGAGGACGTCCTAGGAAGGGGTCCCCTTCCCAGCTGAGCTGTGTCGGCCCACCCAGGCTGCTGGCTGATAGTGACTAAAGCACCCCCATCTTTTTCATGCATCTGCCTGGGAAAAAACTTCTTGGGCGGCTCATGCGCTGTGTTCTGCTTTGCGAGGGCTGTCCCGTGTACCAGGGAGCTGACCTGGCTGTGTGGCCCCGGGAGACAGAAACCTCAGACTTTAGCTCAGGAGGAGCACCAGTGAATCTGAGCAGTGACAGAGAGGCCACTGTGAGTGGGGGCTCCTGGGCCTGGGCATGTTCAGGAGAACGCCTTTGTCTGGTGGCCTTTGTCAGGGCTGCTGACTTGGAGATTCCTGCACTAGGGGGGCACAATGAGGAGGTGACACCCAGAGCTCCCTTTCAACCTCTCAACTTCTATTCCTCTGTGCTTTGCAGAGGGTTTGCAGAGAGGCGCTGGGCTCTGCCCAACTCTGCCTTTGCAGGTAGTTGTTACGTGGGGGTGCAACCTTGTATGTGGGGAGGAGCCAAACACCGAAGGGGTCCAGCGTGTTTGGGTAAACAAAGTCAGGTTTTTATGAAGTCATCATAAAGTAGGCCCAATGTAGAGAACCCAGCACGACCCCTCTATATTTCTGTCCTCAAGGGAGTAAGAAACCCTTAAATGGTTTTACAAGTTGTCATTACGTTTGTGGTGTTCCCCCAACCTCTCTGTCTCGATATAGATAATTTAGAAAATATCCGAAAGCAATGAGCCAGAAATAAAATCATCCATAATCCTCTCACCTTGATCTCAGGTCTATAAATATTTTACATGTGTTTTATTCTGGTCTTATTTTCTGTAACCATATATGCATATTTTATTGTAATCTTTCTTTTCCTCTTTAAAAACATTGTGAACATGTTCCATGTCATTAAGTACCCTTCTAAAACATGATTTTTAATAGCTGCTTAATATTCCATTTTATGACTGCTTGGTAAAGAAGTCCAACACTCCAGCACTGCCGAGTATTGAATTTGTGTTTCCAGAAACCTGGCAGCACAGATAGTGTCCTGCAGTTGCTTGTAGATAGATCTCTGCAGACGTATAATTATTTCTTAAAGAAAAAGCCCTAAAATTCAAATTTCTGAGTCAAAGGGAAAGCCTGTCTATAAAACGTTTGATGTATGTTGCCAGATTGTCTTCAGAAAAAAATCTTATCCATCTGACAGTCCCCCCAGCAGGATCCAAGAGGGGCCTCCTTGTAAGCCTTTCCTGGAGCTTGTTCTGCTGCAGCTTTTACACCAGGAGCCGCGGGCTGCCCGTGCTGACACTGAGAACAGAGGTCTGAGGTTTGGTGGCGAAGGTCCAGAGTCAGGGGTGGCTCATGTGCCTCCGAAGCCACTTGGCACCTCTGAGAGCCACTCCCATCATCTGGAAGTGATCACACAGGTCCAGGAAACGGCTTTACCAGCAACAAGTGAAAGGGCTTGCTTCTGCCAGTAGGACTTTCAACATGGAAGATGCTAGAGAAGAGATTTCTTGCATCGGGGAGCTGACGGTCATGGTGTTTAGTGAATTGAACAGGCAGAATTGACTAGAAACGAAGAGAAAACTTGGAGTCCAGCTGCCTGGGTTTGAGCTGTCATTCCACCTGTGCCAGATGTGGCCTGGGACATAGTACATGGCCTTGCTGTGGTCAGTTTCCTCATCTGTAAAATGAGGCTATGAGAAGAATTAAATAACTTAGCATCTATGCCATCTTCAGCGTAGTGCCTAGTATATAATAAGCATAGTATTAGTACATTTAAGTAACTAATATGAAACCTTCTACGGGACATGCCCTGAGTTTAGGCCTTTACCCTAGACAATTCTCACTATCTCCCACTCTGCAAAATCACTGTTTTATTTCTATTTTCTGAATGAAAACTTTGGGAATGGTAAGTAAATTACTCAATGTTGCAAAACTAGTAAATGGAAGAACTGGGATTGAATGTGGGTCTTTTTACTCCAGAAAAAGTCTTCTTTTTTTCTTGTTGTTTTGTTTCGGATAAGTGAAAAAAAGATGGTTCTTTCATAGATATTATCTCATGTAGTCCACAGCAACCTTTTTGTTTACTTGTTTGTCTATTTGTTAAGGCACAATTTGCACTCAGTCACACTCACACCTTTAAGGTATACGGTTCTGAGATTCAGCACAAATATCCAGCCAGTAGCCCCCACCACGATCAGGATTGGGACTCTGTCCATCAGCTCAAGTTTGCTCATCCCCCATCCCAGACCCGGGTGTCCACTCATCTGATTTTACTCCCTAGGTTTGGGCTTTTGCCAGAATTTCCTGTAAATGGAACCATTTCACATACTTTTGAGTCTGTCTTTCACTAAACACAATGCTTCTGGGATTTCCCATGTTGTTGCACTTATCTATCAGTAGTTGGTTTCTTGTTGCTGCTGACACAACAACCTTTCAAGGTAGATTTTACCTCCACTTTAAAGCTGAAGAAATTGAGGCTCAAGGACATTGAGGAGCTTTCTGAAGGCCATGAAGCCAAAGTCTTCTCATTTTGGGTCCTGCAGTGTAAGGCACCGTGAGCAGCAAACACAGGATGGGGTTTTGCACTTGGTTCTGCCGTGCGCCGTAGAGATAGCACTGCGGCAGCACCCGCCTTCCTGCTGGGTGGTGACTTCCCAGGGGGCAGCGGTTCGGCCCTGTCCGTCACCCTGCACCCATCATGAGCAGGTGCCCAGCCCAGAGTGTACACACTCCCGACTCGTGAAGCTCAACGACATGGAAACACAAGGAGACATTTCAGAAAGTAAAAACAGCACAAGAAGACCGGGTTGTAACATGCCTATCAAAGCACTTTCAGTTTTCATTTTCAGGAACAGAAAACAATAGTAAACGAGAGGGGCAAGGAAGTGAACCCAGGACCTGCAGCAGTGGCTTATCCAAAGAATGTCCAGACCCCGTGCTGGGCAGAGCGTTGCCCACTGAAGAATCGAGAACTCCTCCTTGAGCGAGGGTTCCTCCCGGGAATAGAAGGGCTCAGGACTTCAGTCTCCTATAGGTTTAGGTCCCAGCTAAGAAGAGCAGAAACCACTCACTGAGCCTGCCAGGGCTCACAAGTGCATGCAGTAAATGCCCCAAGTCTTTCGTAGTCTCTGTGGCAGGTAAGTATCACCATCTCTGGGGAGATGATAAAAGATACGTTCAGAAAGGTTAGTGACCACCCAAGCCACAGATCTATTAATAGTAAAAAAATTGAGCCGAAATTCAAAGAAGGCCAATCTGATTCCTCTCTTGTTGGGGAGGAAGGAAGAGCACCGTGTCATTTCACAGCACGCAGTACATTATTCGTATTAACCACAGTCATCATGCAGTGCGATAGATGCCTAGAACTCACTCTTCCTACCTGAGCTTGGGACCCTGTCACTAATACCTCCCCTCTCTCCACCACCCTGGCCCTCCAGCCCTGCTGGCCACCATTCCCTTCTTTACTTCTGGGGATGACTTTTTTAGATTCCACCTGTAGGCAAGATAATGCAGTATTTATCTTCCTGTGCCTAATTTATTTCACTTAGCATGAGATCTTCTAGAATTTAAATGTTCTCACCAGAGTAAGGACAAGTATGGGAGGTGATGGATATGTTGACTAGCCTGATTTAATCATTTCACAATGTATAATGACTTCACTGTGTACCCCATAAATATGGTGTATACAATGATTATTTGTCCATTAAAGACAAAAATAAAAATAAAGGAAAAAATAGTAATTTCAGTGAAAGCAGCCCAGCGTTCGTAGACAGAAGAATGAGTAAGCAAGGTGCAGTGTCTGCAAACAATGGAATACTATTCAGACTTTAAAAGGAAGGAAATTCTGACATGTGCTACAACGTGGATGATCTCTGAGAACGTTATGCCAGTGAAAACAGGCCAGTCCCAAAGGGGCAAATACAGAAAGTCGAAAATCCCACTTACGCGAGGTATTCAGAGTAGTCAACGTCATAGACTCGGAAAGTAGATGGTGGTGGCCGGGGTCTGGGGAGAGAGGAAATGGGATTATGTTAATGTTTAATACGATATTTTGCAAGAGTTCTGGAGACGGATGGTGGTGATGGCTGCACAGTAACATGAATGTACTTAATGCCAATGAACTACACATTTGAAAATTGTTAAGAGGACAAATTTCATGCAATATGTAATTGGCCACAACCTTGAGAGCTTAAGTAAATTTAAAACTGGCCAAGGTTGCAGAGCCTCTAAGCAACAGAGCCCGAGAGCCACCGCCCAGGAGGTACCTTCCTCACATGGGTGGGCCCTGCAGAGGAATTTAATCTAGAACATTCCAAGTGCTGTTCGCTGAGTCCTTCCTTGTAAAAGCACCATGCTGGAGACTAAAAGGAAGGGGTCCCCATCTTCAGGGAATCCAAATCCCATTGTAGGACAGGCCGTCACACAAATGGAGATGAGAGGTGGCAGAGAGGAAGAGGGTCGAAGGCTCGCGATTCAAACATGGCGACGGGCACAGAGATGATTTCTTCCACTTGCTGGAGCTCTGGAGGCCTCTGAGGAAGAGCCGGCTTGGGGGGCCCCTTGAGTTTGGGGGGCAAGTGTTTGAGCAGTGGTGGGGTGGCTTGTGGGCCATGAGATGCTGGGGAGGGGGCCGGGGGCCAGAACCCAAGGCACAGCGAAGACGAGAACAAAGAGAGGGAGGTTTGAAGCTAAACAAAGATAGCGCAGCCGATAGAGGACGAAGCCCAGGGAGGCTGTGCCGGGCCTTCCTCCCCGCGCCGTGGGGCTGACAGGTGGGCATCAAAGGGGCCCAGGCTGAGAGCGGTGCAGGTGCCGGGCCGCCGGGGCTGCGGGTTTTGTTCAGTCTGACTGAGCAGTCAGTCACTCTGCTTATATTGAAAATGCACTCCGCGAAGCAGAAGGCAGTCTATATTTAGATTTTTCTTTTAATCTTGAAAGAGAAGAAAACAGCAGCAAAGGACTTCCTTGTCAAATCCTAATTCAAGTTGAACTTCTAAAGACTCGGAGGAGACATTTGTGACACCAAAGCTTTTACAGGCATTGACACAAAAAACAGGGGGTGAGAGGGGGGCAAAAGGGGGTTCTCCCTCTGTGTTTTTGTGCTGCCAGTAGAGCCGTAAGGTACCAGCCCAGTTTTGGGGAGCTCTATGTGTTTAAAATGTAGTGTAATATTCACGATGGCATTCGATCCTACGGACAGCCCCAGGGTGGAGTGGGATAATGCCAGGACTTCCCTTTCCCAGACGGGAGTCTGTGCCTTGGCCAGGTCCAGGAACTTCCCCGGGTTGGCCATCTCGTGAGTGGCAGGCCCAGGACCGAGCCCCAGTGCCATGGTGTAGGAGCCAGGTAACCTCGAGCACATCTCCTGTCCTCTCAGAGCCTCCGTCTCCTAAGCCACAAAACCAGGATCCGTTTGAAGATTCAGTGGGAAAACACACACGCCTGGCCAGCATGGCACCTGGCACCTGAGGATGACAGCAGCTATTTTCACAGGTTGGTAAGAGGACACAGGCAATAGAGCGGGCGGTTCCAACAGAGGGCATCCCTGGGAGCGAGGAGCTTGGCTGCATTCCTCTTCTGTGCAATGCAGCTTCTTCTGCACCGACGTCCCCGTCATCTGCGAAAACTGGGGTGGACACAGACACGGGGGCTGAGGCCTCGGAGGTCTCTGCTCAAGGAAATGGAACTCTTTGCCCCACTTAGACTTGGATAAGTGGAGAAGCAAGACAAGGAATAAAACAGTCCAAGGCCAACATAGCTCCTACCATTACCAAGCTCGTAGGAAGACAGAGCTCAGAGCGAGAGGCAGGTGGACCTGCTGCCTGAACTCCAGGGAGGAGTGCTGCCTTTGCACTCCAGCCACGGGCTCCGCCGGAGGGAGGCTCCCCCGTCCATGGTGGCGGCTGGGGGAGCCCGCCTCTGGGAGCAGGGGGATGACTGCTCCATGCGTGTTGGAGCAGTCGGGAGAGCGTCAGAGGGAAGCCAGGAGAGGGACGTCAAGAAGCTTCAACTACTTGGAGGGAGAAGCAGCGCTGCCCTGGCCCACCCAGGATTAACATGTTCCTAACGCAGTGGCCTTGAAAATTCAGTGTGTGACGTCACCGTCCCCAGAAAGGAGAAGAGCAGATCAGCAGTCTGCGTGTTCCATTCTGCTCACATTCATGGGGCCCTTGCCTGACACCAGCCCTGTTCCCCTCCGTGGGCTCCTGGGGACCCCAGGGAGCAGTATAGGTTTTGCCGCCAGAAGGTTCTGAAATGGGTCAAGAGCGAGGCTTTGTCTGCCAAGGCTGAACTTGACTTGCGTCTCTCTTCCTGCCCAGGATGGCCTCCAGCCCTGCTGCCTAACCGGGCTGCAACGGGATGAACAACCCAGGAAGGCAGGCCGGGGACGAGCACTCGGGACCAGCCGCTGACTCCACGGTGACTGTAGCGACGCCCTGAACTCAAATACAAATCTCTCTGGTCACCGGGGTCCTGCTAAGAAGATATGGTGTAAAGAGTAAATCCCCTGGCAAGTTGAACCCCAAAGAAACTAAAGGCTAAAATCATGACATCTTTGGTTTTTCTAAGTTAAAATTTCAAAGCTCAAAATTCTTAGGTTAAAGTGCCAGAACTCTCTTCCCTGGTTTATTTTGTTCCTTAGTCTTGCCCTGATGAGTCCTTGATTCCCAGGGGGATTTGGGGTTCCTTAAGCCGCTACAGCCTAGGCCATTTCCTGCTGCAGTGGGTGTGGTTTCTTCAGGGCTGGAGGGAACACTCGAGTTCCATGCCAATTCTCCTGTGAGGCTCTCAGGAAAGAGCTGGAAGAATCAGGAGGATGGGTAGGACTGAGGAGATTAGCGCTATTTTCTAGACCACTCCATGCCGCAAACATCCCCATTCCAATCTTGAAGCACTTTTGCTGAGTTATCCAGGGAAAATGCTGTTTCCTGAGCCCAGCTCTTAGTGTAGCCAACGACACTTACAGCAACCTGTGAAAGGGGCCGTGGAGAAAAGCTTTCGGTTTCAGCCCCAATGGGGTTGCCAGTCCCTTCATGTCAGTTGTCTGGATCCCAAAAGGTAACACTTTCAACTCAAGTGGGGAAATCTTCCACGGACAATGTGATTTGCGCAAGGTGCACTCACCACATTGGAGGGGAAGACCCACCTAGAGATCTGGCCTCCCTGCTCACAAAGGGGCGGCTGCCTTCCCTTCCCCCACTGGGACGTTCCAAGTCTCCGACTCTCACGTTCCCTCACTGGCCAGTGTTCCTGCCCCATGGGGCTCCACTGCAGTGGGCTCTGTCTGGTGGGATTGTGTCCAGCCTCCCACGTAAACAGCCCTGGGCCCCAGTGGGTGGTTTGCGCCTCTTGCTGTAACATTGCTGAGCAAGAAGACCTGCGCTCTGGTCCGCAGTGCAATGGTCTCACTGGAGAATGATGCTTAGCTCCGCACATCCTTGTCTTACAGCTTCTTTACCTACCTGTGGACCCCTGAGCTCACCTAAGCTAAAACCTGTGGCCTGTGATGTCATGTCTCAGCTTTGGGGTACCCGAGCCGTGAGTAGCATCTCTTCCTGCCATCTCTTCCCCTCAGTGCTGAGATAAACCTCTGTCCTTCCCTTAATCCTTTCAGAGCTGCCCAGCTGATTGTGCAGCTCATACAGTGCCCCCACATCCGGACCTGGGGACTGCTATTCCTGCAGGGCATGCCATGCCCAGCCACCCTGCACACAAATGGCAGTCACCATCCTTGCCTTTCCCCTCATGGTGCAGAAAGGCCTTTTCCCCCCTAGCCCAGTCTTGGCTTCCACCACGCTGGTTTTGGAAGAGCCATGCTTGCCCCAGAGCCTGGGACAAGGCCACCTGGGATGGCCACCTGGGGCAAGGCCGCCTAGGATGGCCTTTACCCTCACTGAGGCTTTTGTCACCTGTGCACCTATTGTTCAGGGTCCACCAAGGCTGCCTGTGACTGCCCAGCGCCCACACCTTTGCTGTAGCCAGAGCCCATGTGAACAATATCTGCTAAGGTCACCTAGAGTGGCCACATGCCCTTTGAGAGGTCCTCACATGCCTGATTTCCTTTTACCTTAAGCCATCCATATGGCCCCTAGGCCTTTTCACAGCCAAAGATAGACAGCTTGCGTCTAAAGAAAGCTGCTCCACTGTGGACAACTTCTCCATAAGCTGCGGTTATCCACCAAAGTCAAGTTACCACCTACCCCAAGATCTGCAGCCTCTTTCCTGGCCACCAGCAGTTAAAAGCCAAGGGCACAGCTTCCGTGGCCCACCTGGCCCATCTGAGCCTCTTCAGGTTGTTGCCGAGGTCCAAACACCCCGCCCGGAAAGTGCAAGACCCACCCATCTGGCCCCACCAAAGCTGCAGTCACTCCAGGTGTATATGTGCTCTCAAATATTTCTACAATCCAGGCAAGTGCACCGTTTATGGTGTCTGTAATACCATCTTTCTTGTTTGTCTAAGGTCTGAACAAATGGAAAAAATAAGAAAGAAGAAAAATGAGTAGAGGCTGATATTTGCCTTCATCACCAATAACACCAAAGTTAGAGGAACAAGGAGTGATATGAGAGAACGAGCTGCTACGTAAGCGTGGGCTTTGGGCAGACGTGTCACCCCGCCTCAGGCAGGGCTGGAGCCCACCTGGCATCCCCACGATGGCAGCAGTGGTGGGGGAGGGAGAGGTGGATGGAAACTGAAAGTTGTCCCCAAACACCTGCTTCCAAAAGGAAAAAGATTAATGGTTGGTTCAAATATACCCTGTTTGTTTCCCCAGAAATTACCAATCAGTTACTCTTCCCCCGAGAACTGGTTTAAGTAAAAAACCCAGTGAAGCCCCAGTCACCTGGAAGAAAACACCAAGAATGGGGAATGAGTCTCGAATTTCACCTTTGGCACAGGTAAGCGGACAAAAATCCTACTATCGGTGGGGCAGTCTCTCATGGTAGCCTCAGGTGGTGCGTGCTCACAGCAGATTACAGCAGACGCCCCAGCAATGTCTTCTCAGAGAAGAGTGGCGTGTATTCTGGTAGGGAATATTGACACGATGCTTCTAACACCCCTCCAAACCTGCAAGCAGGTACCTAGGCCCATCCTGAACACCCCTTGCTTTCCAGGCTGGCTTCTGTGTAAATACAGATGCATAAAAGGCTGAAAACTGGTTTAAGAGTATTTCACATAAGAATCTTTAGTTGATCATTCCTTGATGCTAACCCCTGTGCTAGGTATTGGGACCTGAGAGATAATTAATACATGGGGTTTGCCCAGAGGAGCTCCCAGTGAAATAGAGGGTGCTGACTTGTCTTTCTGGGTCTCTGTTGTTGCAGGGGTGAGTGAGTTAATATTTGTAAGTGTTCAGAGTGGCATCTGGGACTGAAGTGGAAGGAATCCAATCCTAAGGCTGGGAGAAGAAATGGGCAGAAGGGTGGCTGGGTCCAAGGTTTTGGACCATCATCCCCTAGCCCCTGGGGACCTGTGTGTGCACAGGGCTTACACAAGCAAGTGGCCTGCGCATGTCTGTGATTTAGGAACCCCCATTGCAGCTGAATTGTGTTCCCCTATAATTCATGTGTTGAAGCCCTAACCCCCAGGGCCTCAGAATGTGACTGTATTTGGAGACAGGGCCTTCAAAGAGGTGATTAAGGTAAAATGAGGCCACTAGGTGGGCCCTGGTCTAATAGGACTGGTGTCCTCATGAGAAGTGGAGGTTAGGATGCAGACAGGATACCCACCCAGGGGAGAAAGACCTGAGAAGAAACCCTACATGCTGGAGCCTTGATCTTGGACTGCTAGTCTTCAGAAAACTTTGAAAAATTGAATTTCTGTTGTTCAAGCCCCCCATTTGTGGTATTCTGTTGCAGCAGCCCAAGCAGACTAAGACATTCCCCCTGCAGTTTCTAGGGCTGGGGGGCAGGAGAGAACTAGCGTAGGGAGAACAAGCAAGGTCATGAGTGCATCAATCGAGCCAAGACATCATGATGAGACCTGCCCTAAAGACGCAGAGATAGGGGGAAGTGGCAGATTGGGAAGAAATGCAAGATATGGAATTTACAGAGTTTGAGAACCCATTCGATACAAGGCATGGGAGAGAAGAAGCTTCATGGATAATTCCAGGTTTCTCATTTGACAGGACAGAGAATAGTTTCTTTCATCAAGACAATAAACAAAACATCTTCCTGTACAAACTTATGGCCCTGCTGTAAAATCTTGCTTGAGAAGCACGGTTAGGTGTCGGGTTCCTGTACCCAGGGCTTGGGGGTGGGGTGCATGGGGGGGCAGGGTAGGTTGTCACATTCTGAGAAAGAAAATTGGATGAGACCCTTTCCTTGTTCAAGACGGTGGGTTGAGATGGGTTTCTATCTCAGAGTTTATTGAACTTGGTTTGCTGTAAGACTCCCTTCCCCCAGACAGTTGGAATTACCCCAAAATTCTCGTGTGCTGGGTGGGCTGGGCCACGCGTCAGCATCAGGGGAAGGAGGAGGGGGTTTAGTGTTGAGTGGCAATAGCATTTATTTTTTTTAGCTAATAGCCAAGTGTCTCTGATTCAAACCAACTGAACTAATTGAACAAAAAAGAATGTTAGCAGTCGCAGCTCCTAGACTGTATTTAAAAGCAATTGTTCTCAATCAATAAATCCTGCCGGATTCTTTGATTTCATTAAAGATGTATTTGTCACCAAGCAGCTGGTACCCAAACGGCTGCTTTAGATGGAGATTTCCCCTGCTCTGAGGATCGTGGACATGACTGTATTTGCACATTTCCCGCCACAAGTGACTGAGTGACAAGTGCTCAGGGGACAGCGACCGGCCCTGCCAGTGTGCGCCCGTAGGTACCCACGAGCTGAGAGAGAGCAAGAAGGCTTGGGAGCCTGCACGCCCTGCTTTCCAGAAAACATCTCATCTCGTGGGGGCTTCACAAGGGCAGGAATATCAAAAACCGTTCTGAAGTATAATACACCAAAGCCACTTGGGTTGAAGCACCACACTCTTCCAGCCTCTGACCCATCAATTCATTTATTCTACAACATCTCCTAAGAGCCTGCTTTCTAACGCAGCCGCAGGGTAAAATGCAATGAGCGTAGCAGGCGTGTATTGGCCGGGGCTTGCTAGCTGCCGATCCTGGGCTAGGTGTGCCACGCAGGTGATCCTGGTTGGTCCTTATGCCAGTCTGTGAAGAATGCACTCTCAGTATCCCCTTTTACAAATGAAAACAGTGAGACGCAGAGAGATTTTATCGCCCTACATTCCTTCATACGGCTCACAGTGGCGTGCTTGTTTTGCGCCGTGGGCTTTGCGTGTCCCTCCCGCTGCACAGATGCTCTGTGAAGGCTTGGGTCGCGCCACGGAGCCTCTGTCCACGGCACTCCTCAGAGGAGGGTCGGCGAGAGGCAGTGCAGTCGAGCCCCCCAGCCTGTACCCGTGCTACCCACATTCACACCCCAGGCGCCTCTCCCCAGACATAGCTGGCCATGCGACCTCGGCCTGCTGTGCTTCTTTATGCCTTAATTTCTTCATCCGGAAAACAGAGGTAGTAACATACTACGCCTCATAGGATTATGCAGAGATTAAAGGAGTCGGTGCAAGTGGTTTTCGGATCATAGTAAATGCTCGACAAATCTCAGCTATTACCACTGCTGTATCAAGTGCTCTGAAAATATTTGTTAAATGAATGAATGAGTTAAATGTGAGGGCAGAGAGACACATGGCTTATTATATGGAATTGAAGGCTGGATAAAGCAGCCCAGAGCGAGAGAGGGTTAGGAGTTGTTTTAAGAGAGTTACTTGGACTCGACTCTGTTTTGGTGGGTGGACAGCACTTTGCAGGATGGCTGGGGAGAGTTGGCTGTGGGCGTGGGGACGGAATATGCAGAAGCATGCCCAGAGCACGTGGCAGGTGGGGAGGATCAGGGGGCGGTGTAGGGAGGAGCCGGTCATCAGAGACTGACAGTGCCCAGAAGTCCTGACGCAGGGTCTGCAGGTCTTGCACTGTAGATTCTCGGCATCTGCTCTTCATCCTGTCAAAGCAAAAACAGACACTGCGTCCCCAGCCTCCAGGGAGAATGTTTCTTCTTCCTTCTCCTCCAAGCCCTGTTTCCCAATGGCCTCCGCCCAGAAGCTTTTCCTGATGGCCACACGAACAGTGCCACCTCGCTCTCCCAGTGCACCTGCACGCCCTGTGAGGTCAGCAGAGGCACGGGTGGCCCTGCAGACCACGTGCACATCCGCCTCTCTCATGGGACCTGAACTTCCGTGCGGCCTAGGACATCCTGAATTCCTTGTGCATTCACAGCGCACAAGAAGCACCTGCTGAACTGAATCACAGACTCCCAAGTCAGTGGCACCACTTATTGCCGAAAAGCCCTCAAACCCTCTGATAGAGACACAAGACCTACAAGGAAGTTTTTCGGAGCCCTGGTAGGTGGAAGAAACTGTGACTCTTTAGTTGAACAGACCTGAGTGCAGATGCATACTGTGTGACATCTCTCTGCCACCTGAGCTCCAGTTTCCCTGTTTCTTCCTGGCCCCCACCCAAAGCAGGCGGTGACAGTTCCCTTGTCACCACCTGGGATATGCTGATGTTGCCCCTTCAAACTCATGACAGCTGATTATATTCCCTCCTCAACTCTGGGCTCAGTGACACCACCTAGGGAGCATGAAAGGGCCATGGAGGGAGTATTTACACCATGGAATTGGCCAAAGATACAAATCAGGGCTTTGCTTTTCCTGGAGATTCTGTTGTTAGACATGCACTAGCACTGACTGTTGACGAGTGGCTCTGTTAATGCCTTCATGGCTAATAATGAGATTGATCAATTATAAAAATAACAATAATAATGATCTTAATTATACCTTACATTTACACCATGCTTTAGAGTTTGCAAATTTTTTAAATTCATGTTTGATATACAAAATCTCCATAAAGGCAGACAATTCATTTGTCTAGTTTATTTCAAGGTATCAATCATAGCACAGTCTTTACCAAGCTGACCTTGTACTGTTGGGCAGGTTGTACACCACACAAAGGGATCCAGCCAAGAACACAAAAAGGAGCCAAAATCCTGCTTACCAACAATGCTCCTATGGGGTGGTGTCTGCTCAGAGGCCTCATCTTTGTCTAATTCTGCCAAGTGCTAAGTGATCTGTATGTTCTCTGTCACATGGAAGGCTGTCATTAAATATTTATTGAGTGAATGAATGGATACGTTTGAGGTACACATATAGCTTGTGACTTTAGTGTTGTAAGTTCTATTTTACAGATAAAGTATCTAAATCACCCAAGATCATCCTCTAGCATAATGATTAAGAGCACAGGCCCTGAGACCAGAGCACATCCTTTCCCCTGTTCCGTTACTATGTGACGTTGGCAAGTGACTTAACCTTTCTGTGTCTCAGTTTCCTCATTTGTAAAGTAGGCATAGTAATAGTACCAACTTCTTAGGGTTGTTATGAGAATTAAATGTCTCAATATGTAGAATACATATGACCATGCTCTCACTGTATTAACTGGCAATTATTTATATTTAAGATGGTACCAAAAGGTAAGACGTGAATGGAGAGAGGGTTACTATTATTTTTTGAGTACTTAGGAGGAGGCACATTGTTCTGGGTACTTTATATAATCTAAAAATGGTAGCATTATTTAGGCATTATTATATTTCTTATCAGGAGGAAACTAGAAAGGTAAGGAAGTTGCCAAACATTACATACAAGTGATTATTGAAACCCATGTCTGCCAGCATGCAAAACCCATGTGTGGTCTTCCTCTATTTAAACCATGGTGTTCCTCTCCCTAGTCCACTGAAAAGTGAGTCACTCTGGACAGCCTTACTTTTCAATCAGACAAACATTTGACTCTTTAAGCACAGAAATTTCCTTATTTTTAGTCATTTAAATGCATATCTCTCTTAAAAGCACAGGCGCACCTCAGAGATATGTGGGTTTGGTTCTAGACCACTACAGTAAGGCAGATGTCACAATAAAGTGAGTCACAAGAATTTTTTGGTTTCCTAGTGCAAATAAAAGTTGTGTTTACACTTTGCTGTAATCTGTTAAGTGTGAAATCACATTATGTCTAAAAAATGTATATACCTGATTTGAAAATTACTCTATTGCTAAAAAAAAAAAAATGCCAACAATCATCTGAACCTTCAGCAAGTTCTCAGCTTTTTGCTGGTGGAGGGTCTTGCCTCCCTGTGGGTGGATGCAGACTGATCAGGGTGGTTGTAGCAATTGCTAAGATAACAATGAAGTTTGCCACATGGATGGACTCTCCCTTTCATGAAATATTTCTCTTGTAGCATGTGATGCTGTCAGACAACGTTTCACCCACAGTAGAACTCCGTGCAAAATTAGTCAGTCCTCTCAAACTCTGCTGCCGCTTTATCAACTGAGTTTATGTAATATTCTAAATCCTTTGCTGTCATTTCAGCAGTGTTCACAGAATCCTCATCAGGACTAGAGTCCATGTGAAGAAACCACATTCTTTGCTCGACCTTAAGAAGCAACTCTTCATCCGTTCAAGTTTTATCATGAGACTGCAGCAATTCAGTCCCGTCTTCAGGCTCCACTTCTGATTCTAGTTCTCTTGCTGTTTCTACTGCATGGGCGGTTAACTTCCTCCACTGCAGTTTTGAAGCCCTCATTGTCATCCATGAAGGTGAGAATCGACTTATTCTAAACTCCTGTTAATGTTGATATTTTGACTTCCTTCCATGAATGAAAAATGTTCTTAATGGCGTCTAGAACAGTGAATCCCTTCTTGAAGGTTTTTAATTTCCTTGGCCCAGACTCTCCAGAGGAATCAGTATCTATAGCAGCTACACCCTTACAAAATATATTTCTCAAATAATGACTTAAAAATATAAATTACTCCTTGATCCCCTAGGCTGCAGAACGAATGTTGTGTTAGCAGAAATGAAAACAACATGAATCTCCTTGTACATCTCTGTCAGAGCTCTAGAGTGACCAGGTGCCTTGTCGATGAGCAGTAATATTTTGAAAGGAATCTTTTTCTCTGAGTAGTAAGTCTCAACATTGAGCTTAAAATAATCAGTAACCCATGTCATAAACAGATGGTGCCATCATCCAAGCTTTGCTGTCCCACTTAGGGAGCATAGGCAGAGTAGATTTAGCATAAAACTTAAGTGGCTTGTAAATTTCAGGAGGGTAAATGAACATTGACTTCAACTTAAAGTCACCAGATGCAACGAAGTCAGCCTATTATTTGAAGCTTTGAATCTAGGCATTGACTTCTCCTCTACACCTATGAAAGTCCTGTTTCACCTACACTGAAAGTCTGTTGTTTTGTGCAGCCACTCTCATCAGTTACCTTAGCTAGATCTGGATGCCTTGCTGCAGGTCCTACCACACATCAGCACTTGCCGCTCAATCTTGCGTATTTATGTTACGGAGACGGGTTCTTTCCTGAAACCCCCTGCTTCCAGCTTCCAGCTTTTCTTCTACAGCTCCTCATCTCTCTCTGGAACCTACCAGCTTCCAGCTTTTCTTCTACAGCTCCTCATCTCTCTTGTTCTTCATACAGCTGAAGAGAGCTAGGGCCTTGCTCTGAGTTAGGCTTTACCTTAAGGGAATGTCGTGGTTGGTTTGGTCTTCTAGCCAGATCTCTAGAACTTTCTTCATATCAGCAATAAGGCTGTTTAGCTTTTTAGTTTTTATTTTTTTATCATCTGCAAGTTCACCGGAGTAGCACTTTTAATTTCCTTCAAAAAATTTTTCCTTTGCATTCACACATGACTAACAGTTTGGCACAAGAGGCCCAGCTTTCGGCTTATCTTGGACTTCGACATGCCTTCCACAATAAACTTGATCATTTCCAGATTTTGGTTTAAAATGAGAGACCTGTGACTCTTCCTTTCACTTGAACAGTTAGGTTCCATTGTAGGGTTATTATTAATAACTGGTCTGATTCTAGCATTTTTGTGTTTCAGGGAATAGAGGAAAGGGAGAGAGATAGCGAATGGTGGAGCTCTCGGAATGCAACAAACATATATTAAGTTAGGAATCAACATGGACCACCTTCATGGTGCCCCAAAACAATTACAATAACAACATCAAAGATCAATGGTCGAGATCACCATAACGATGAAAAAGTTTGAAATATTGCAAGAATTACCAAAATATGACACAAAGACATGAAATGAGCATGTGCTGTTGGAAGAACGGCATTGGTAGACCTGCTTATCCCAGGATCACCACAAACCTTCAATAATTAAAAACACAAACAAATGAACAAAGAAAAAGCACCTGCAAAGAGCAGTGAAGTGAAGTGTAGTAACACGAGGTGCCTGTAACAGTTCTCCAGAAGCAATGGCACCAGCAGCAATGCGCACACCCCGTGCCCAGCCTGTGATTTCTAACACCAGTTTCCAATAAAGGGAGCCAGAGCTGATTTTTAGAGCTGGGGCAGGAAATGCACAGGTTGAACCTGGAGCATCTTTAGTGCCAGAAAGCAAAGAAGTGTTCGAAAACCAAAGTAATGCGGTATTGCAAAAGAAAGCAGGAGACAACTGAAAGAGGTCCCAGTGGCCGAAGCTGAAACAATTTGAGCAATGAAATAACATACTACTGAATTATAACCCAAAGTATAAGATAAATACCCACGCTTTCATACTGACACCAATAAAAAGTTGAATAACTAAATAAATGGAGCAAATGGATAAAGCTCCCATGCAGAAAAAATGCCAAATAATTTACTGAGATACGCACCTGTCGTGGAGGTGAAACATAACTGTCCATTCCGTGAAGAGTGGGCTGCGCAGGGCGACTTTCTTACAAAGAGCACACGCGGTGTGTGAATAAAGAGGGTAAAGAGTCACTTTACAGTGGAGAAACCCGGCAAACGCCACCTTAGCCGGGTAATCGAGGCGAACACCGCAGAGATGAGTCATGTTGATGGGACATACCCAGGATGTGCTGTGATGAGAATGGCACTTCGCCCCCATGGTCTTCCTCTCCACGACCCATACAGCAATCTAACCATGAGAACGACATCAGGGGAACAGAATCGAGAGTCATCCTACAAAACACCTGACAAGCACTCTTCAAAACTGTCAAGGTCATCACGAGCAAGGGAAGTCTGGGAAGCTCTTGGTCCAGGGGATCTACGAAGACATGTGACTCAGTCTAATGCAGTGTTCTGCGTGGGGTTTTGGAACAGGAAAAGGACACTGGATAATAAATAAGGAAATAAGAATATAGACTTTAGCTATACAGATTTTAGTCTGGACTTTAGCTAGTATTAATATATCAGCATTGGTTTATTTGTTATGAAAAATGTGTCCAACTAAAGTAAGATGTTGGTAATAGTGTGGGGTACTGGGAACTCTTTGTGCTCTCTTTGCAACATTTTGGGCAATAGTGTGGGGTACCCCACACTGAGTGTGGGGTACATGGGAACTCTTTGTGCTCTCTTTGCAACATTTTTGTGAATCTAAAGCTATTTCTAGAGCAAAAGTTTATTTTAAAAAGAGCAACAGGTTCTTCTTTAATTCTTTTCTATTTTTTTCTTCTTTATTTTTTTCTTCCTAATTTGGATTCACTTTTCTGAAAGACACAAATTTCACTGGACTATAATTTGGTGATGACTGCCGTGGCCACCTGAGCGGGCAGGGCCATTTGCCCTAAACTAGCGGGCTCCAGGCCCGGTTTCTGCCGCGCCGGGCTGTGGCTGCTGTTCTCTGGTGGCGAGGCTTAGAGAGCCCCCCGTCTGCTCCCCGTCTGCCTTGCTCTGCTCTCCTTACGCCGCCCAGGGTGGCCTCTCCTTTATTCTTGGCTGTATTTTCAGAGCATGAGGGTATGAGTGGGCATCAGTGTGCACAAGTGTGCGCAAGCTTGTGAAAACGTGGCACAAAGCGCGTGGGTGGGTTTGGAGCGTGGCCCTCACGTGGCTTCGCGACGCTGCTTGGGTCCATTTGCAGTTCTCTTCCAGCCTGTCTCCCTGACGCCCAGCTCTGTCCTCCATAGGAACCGTGACAGAAAGACTCAGTTCCACGATAAGGGCATTTCTAGGAGATCACACCTCCTGATCGCCCTCTAAAACCCAAAAACATGCTTTAAAAAAATGACATCGTAGAGCTTCTCCCCAAATCCTCTGACCCAAGATAGAATCTGGGAGCACTGGAAGAGCCCCTTGAAGCCATCAACGCACATTCTCAAAGGACAGCCGCTCCAAAGCACACGAGTATCCGCCTGCCCTGCTGCGTGGCGTGTCTGCTGAAACGCAGCCCCAGGATAAACTGGGTCAGGCAGCGCGACCCCCACTCCCTCGCTCCGGTCAGACCGAAGCCCCGGGGAGCCTTGGGAACATCAGCTTTAAAGAGCGGTTGCACAGTTTTCTGCTTCCTGGTTTTGACCACGGCTAGGATCAGAAAAGTAAACGTCTTCCCCCAGTGAGGTGTCAACCACTTTCATATTTGCAGCCCGGGAAGAGTTTCCGACGCATCAAACACCCTTTGAAGCCTTAAGGGGATTGGGGAAAGGCGGAGGTAAAACGCGTAGATGTATCTCATCTCTCCCTGAGTCCTTCTCCCCACAGACGTGCCTCCCCTCTCTCTCAATCTCTCTCAATGTCTCCCCCCGACTTCTCTCCAGTATTTCTTCCATCCGCCCTACCTGTCCGCAGTGCTCTGGTCCAGCTCACCTTTCTTTGCCGCCTCTGCGAGCAGCTTGGTAGAGAGGGCAGAGTGCGCAGCCCAGGCCTCAGAACCGTGTGCCCCAATATCTGAGTCCCGCCCTCCTCCCCCAGTTTGCTAATGCTTTAGCCCCAGATAAGTCTCCTGGGCTCTCTGGCTCTCACTTACCTGCTTAAAGAGAGACGGGGACACCTCCCTGGTCTTTGTGACAATCAATGCCGCTGCATAACACCCGGCAGCAGGAGCCCAGCTGACATCTACGGCTTCCTCTCTTCCCTTCGGATCAGGGGGTTTTAGGATCCAGCCTCATCACAGTCTTGTGTGCTCAGCCCTCCGAGCAGGGCCGGGACTTGGTTCATTATGCCCTTTTCATATTGATAAAATATGTGTCTCTCCAAAATAGGGGAACAAAACAAATAAGCAAACAACAAGAACAAAAAATTCTGTCTTCTCCTCCATTTGATTCTAAACCTAAGGAGCAGAAAATCTGATTATCTAGCACTCTGATTTCATCTTGACCATGACCCTGCAGGGAAGCGTGTTCATTCTCCTGCCATGTTTCTGGCGGGAGTTAGAGAGGTGAAGTGACTTGCCCAAAGCCACGTCAAGAGTCATGATCTGAATTGGGGTCCCAACCTGGGTCGGTCTGTCCTCTTCCAACCTCACCCTGAAGTGCTCGGACTGTCTGCATCACCTCTTTCCTTTACCCGTTGTTTGACCCCTTCCCTGTGCCTGATGGAGCTGACTGTGTAGACATGAGCAAGACGTGGCTCATGTCTCGCACGCAGCCCGGGTTCAGGAGGGACAAGTGGCCTGCCATCGGACACCTGGGGTGCAGGGAGGGGGGTGCTTAACAGGGAAGGTTTGGGGGTGAGGTCCCCAGGCAATGTCAGCCCTGACTGTGCTGACATCCCCTCCCTTCCCCCTCAGGCTGGGTGCTGGTGGTTTCCTGCTGTGACTAGTCTCTACGTTGCCTCGTGGGCCCCCAGTGGAGTCCCTGCAGCTTCTGTCACCTGTGTAATTGCGTCTGTGCCTTCATTCCCTTCTGCTGCAGAGACTCAGAGTGTTTTGTACATCCCTGGTTGGACCTAGACTGATAGAGTCAGATTATTATTTAGACTCCAAAGCAATCATGATTCACGAATATCACCTTCGTCCTTTGGGTATAAAGCACGCATCGAGTGCTGTAGGATTAGCAGGGACCAAAGGCATCTCAGTGCTAAGATATGTGAGGGAAAAGTACAGGATTTTTGATAGCATTTGGTCACGCCATTTCTATGGTTCTATTAAAAAAAAAAAGAAGCACAGTGAGTATTATCTTTATTGTCTAAGGAGGCTGTAAAAATTCATAACAGTCCAGCCTGTCAACAGCCCCAGTGAGTGGATTGGCATCCTCTGAGAATCTATGACGTCGTTCTAGGCAGCTCAGCACCTTAAATTCCTTAACTCACAGCAGCCCTACTTTGACTTGTGCCCATTTTACAGAAGAAAATACTGAGGCACTACAGGTTAAGTAAATAGCCCCAGGGCCCAGCGTAGAGAAGTAATTTGAATTTTCTTCTTTCCTGATTTTCAAAAAACAGTAATTATATTTCTCCAATTGCCCACAGTGAGCATGTACATCCTTTAAAGTTAGGAAATAAAATAGCAATAACAATTGTATGTGAACCAACTGAAAAGAAAAAAAGAAAAAGAAAAGCAGTGTAGAAGTCTATTTCCTTTTTCTGTAAAGGATTAAAAGTAAATATTTTTGTCATTATTAGTCATCCAGTGTCTGTCGCAATTATTTAACTCTGTCCCTCTAGGGTAAAGGCAGCTGCAGGCCATTTGCTAACAAATGGGCGTGGTTGTGTTCCAAAAAAACTTTATTTAAATAGACAAGCCGTGGGCCAGATTTCGCCTGCGGGCCTCAGTGTGCTGAACCCGGCCCAGACGGCTACAAGCGCTCAGTAAGCAGGTGCCGCAACTCGCGTCTAGCGTGATTTCAAACTCTGCTCGTTGGGACTCCTGCCTCCGACTCCACCTTCCCTCCTTCTAGTAAAAGATGCTTGTGGTTTGCTGCCCTGAAGTCTGCCTAGGGACACTCCGCACTATTACCCCCGCTGACCAGGGCCCTCCCCAGTGCTCCTCCTGCCATCCGGTGCCCTGGAACGAGCTTGGTCCCTGCACTCCCCTGCGTGGTCACTTTGGAAAATATCAGCTGTCAGCCCTTCTAACAAACAGACCCTGACAGACACAGTGCAGGGCTTGTCGCTCCATGTGAAACGCCATCAGGAAATTATGGAAACATGATTAAGGGGGAGAACGGGCTGGGGGAGGCAGTGGATTTGGGGAGAGATGTCAGCCCGCATGTTGTTTGAACTAGAAATAGCCCCACAGTGCCACAGCCTCGGCAAAATAGCACAGTTAAAAGTAACAGCTTCTTAATCCCAAAAGGCTTGATGGGAAACTGCAGAAAAGTTCAGAATTTCAACTGGAATGAACATCCAGAAGGCACAAAGCGTGTGTCAGACTCTTACCTATATTTCAATTGCCTCTTAAATGAGCCTGCCCCGCTCTCATTTGGCGAGAGGGTAATTTGTCCCGACCTTCCTTAAGGCCAATTTAGTCACTTTTAATCACAAGTCTTCTTCCAGGGCTAGGACTACGCCAAGGGAAATGGCCAGAACTCTGAACATGGAAGGGTGCTCACAGTAGCAGGACTTATTCTGGATAACATGCTGAAGCATCTAGAAATCCTAATGACTGATAATTGTTTAAAATATTAGCTCTCTATAATGGAAGAGTTTATAGCTATTAAATATCATGTCTTAGAGATTTATTGGGTGAACAAAGAGAACACTCACATAAACAGCTTACATTACAACATACACTATATAATTCTAATTTTGGAAAAAAATTATGTTGTATCCCTGTCAGTAGCTGGAGTTGCACCAAAACATAGTAATGATTATTTTCGGTGGAATCTGAAACATTATTTTTCTGTATTTACATTTTTATATTTTTTTTTCAAATTTTGCCCATGAATGTATTTGTCTCTTCAATGTCAGAGAGAAAAGATAGAATAATATTGAATACAGAAAATAAATAATAAATATTGTCTAAAACATGCGAAAGCTTAAAACAAACTGAGAAATAATATGTATAACATAAAGATAAGATTTTAGTATCTTTAATCTAGAAAGAGGTCTTATAAATTAAGAAAAAGTAATTCCAACATGTAGTCGTGCAAATAAAACGAACAGAAAACACATTCACACACAATAACCCACAGCCAAGTATACGTTCAAGTAACTACTAAACATGTGAAAAATGTCCCCACTAACAATCCAACAGACACAAATGAAACGAAAAAATAAGGTACTACTTATTAGCTGTTACATTGTCAATTTTTGAATGATATTAATCAGAGTTCGTGAAGACAGATGACTCAGCTCCTCACACCAAGGAGCGTTTCGCATCTAAATTTGTTCATCCTTTTAATAGAAAGCAATTCATCATCGTCATGACACATGACATCATCAGTACCTGACTTTGTCCTAATAATTCCACCTCTGGGAATATTTCCAAAGTTGTTTACAAGGTTGCTTCTTGCAGCTTGATTTAAAATATCTGTTTGTAAATGTGGGAACGATATGTGTCTAACAAAGAGGAAGTGAGACAACAAATAGTGATATGTGGATATAGATATAGGATAGGAGATTATATGGACATCCAAATAATGCTTTCTGATAATTATGTAATGATAGAAACATGCTTTACGAACAATGAGAATAGCATGATACCAAACTCTATGCCTCAGTTCAGAAGCATCAGTGCACCTGCATAAAATCACTGGGTGGGGTCTGCAGAGGCAATGACAGGTACTGATATTAAGAACAGCTTTATTCCTGCGTTGTCTAGATGGCCACTAATCCAGGAGAAGCAAGTCAGGATTAAAACAGGCAGACCAAACAAAAAAATGGGGAAGAGGAGAAAGAGAAATAGGAAGAGGAGGAGGAACAGGAGGAAGGAGAAAGCCTTGTTTCCTCCTTAGCCTTTACTTAAGAAAATTCTTCATGCATTTGTTTTAAGAACACGTGTGCAGCATTTAATCATACCTGGTACCTGTTCTAAGGCCCATATCTCATCTCTTTCCACTTACCTTTGCGTGCCAGTTGCCTGGCTTATGTGTGGCATGGTAAATATTCCAGGCTACTAGTTGAAAATTCTGAAGACAGTGCTGTAAGGATCGGCCTGTGGTTACCTCCTCTCAGCGTCACCTTTGTCAAGCATCTGGTTCAAAGGGACTCCGGTAAACAGACCTCTCCTTGCTCCCTTATCGCAGGACTGGCCCTTTCCTATCGGAAACTCGAAACAGGTAGAGGTTATACTGGAACAACCACTATAGACGTCCGAAGAGATTCTGACAGATTCTCAGCCCTGCCTGAGACATAGCAGGGCTCACCCGGGGAGATTTAGGACCCACTGATGCCAGGCTAGACCCCAAACCTCTCACTGTGCGGCCCAGGCATGCGTCGTCAAAGCTGCCCGGGTGATTCTCATACACAGATAGGGCTGAGAAAGGCTGTGTTTTTATTGGCACAGGTTTTCTTTCAAAAGAACATATCTGTGGTACAGGAAAGGACCTGCCACAAGGCCAACCCTCTCCTCTACGTTATCGTATCAATTATCCAGTGTCATGTTTGATTTTTTATGATCACCCCCTTAAGGGAGAAAACTCTGATGTCATTTACACTTGAGGGAATAAACTCAGAGGGATTAGGATTTCCCGAACTCTTGCAGTATTTGGTGTGAAAAGGAAAGACAAGAGAAACAAAACGTCCTGGGTTTCACTCTCGTCTCAGCCAGGGGATCTCAGACAACAGCTTTCAGCAGCCTGCTCAGTGATCTCTGATGTCCTCTGCTGACAGCCAAGTGGTTCTCAACCGCGTGCAATCGTGCCCCCCAGGGGACAATTCTGATTGTCGCTACCGAGGGGGTTCGACAATGGCATCTAGAGGGTAGAGGCCAGAGATGCTGCTGGGTGTCCTAGAATGCACGGGACAGTTCCCTACAGCAAAGAAGTATCTAGCCCCCAAATCAACAGGGCCAGGGGTGAGAACTCAGACTTAGTTACAAGCTGGGAGGATGAACTGAGATAATGTTCCCCATTGAGTTTGGACCAGAGTCCAGCACTTAGCAGAGTCTTGAGAAATGTGCTGGTCTCCAGTCCTCTTTCTGTCCCTGCTCGGGGCACCTGACCCTACTTTAGGGAGGATAGTTACTGAAGGCCAAGCTCGGTGATGCAGGGGTCCAGCCGACAGGGAGCCAGCCGATTCCTGTGCCCCGCGAAGAGCAGCAAAGCCCCTCTCAGAAGCCAGCCGAGACAGAGCCAGTCCTTTTCTGGCTCTTGGCTTTATCTGCCACCGGCATCTAGGGTTCACCTGTAGAGAGGGACGAACTGTAAGGAGCAGGAGCTCCAGCCCAGCACCCGAGGTCTCGCCGGCACCGTGAGAACCGTGGTCTCCCCGGAGGAGGAGGAAGCCGTGGCCGAGGAGGCAGCTGCACTTATCACTTCCTCCCATCGCCAGTGGGTTGGGTCGCTCATCTCCAAAGTAGGCCAGACTGCTCCAGGTCTTGTTAGGGGAGAGACCCAGAAACCATCGCGGCAGGAAAAAGCAGCTCTGCGGGTCTCTGAGAGCTGGGGGTGAGGCTGCCCCAGGACTTCCCCAGGGCTCGGAGAAGGAGCCGGCAAAGATTCCAGGGGAGAAGAGGGCTTTAGATGCCAAAGGACAAGGCCAGGTGCACTAGGAGCCTTGTGGACGGTGGAGCCTGTTACTGCCTTGTAAGGGAGGAGAGCGACGGAGGAGAGGTTCTGAAATCTCCAGTGCCTGCGTGATCCTGCTTCAGCCATGACCTGCCGAAGGAAAGATTACTCAGTGACACTCAGTACGGCATGGCCAGGGGCGCTTTCTCCGGGACCGTTGCCGTAGGGACCGGGGTCACTGCAATGGGATTTTGCATTGGGGGGCAGATTGGGCTCAACTCCAAATACAGCACAGGCCAGTGGGGATTTATGGCCAAGGAGCAGGGTGGGGGGCGGGGCTGGAAAAGTGCTGAGAGGAGACAGCAGGGGTAAGGGGGATCCCGGCCAAACCAATTTAACAAGATCCCCGCTGCAGAATGGCCAGGTGGTCGCACACCACCCAGGGGGGAGGTGGAGGGGGAGGTGGAGGAGGAGGAGGAGTCTGAGCAGGTATGGAGGGTGGAGGGTTCCTGCTAGCCTGACTTAGCAGGGTTCTTTGCTAAAACTGGGTTTTAGAGGAAGTGCACAGGTGGGCCTGGGAGGAGACCCAGAAGCTGACTGACTGCAGCTTGGCCAAGCGGCGACTCTTGGCCAGAGGCCTGCCATGCCATGGGGCAGAGGCAACCATCCCTCCTTGGGGGCTGCAGGAGGATTCCAGGAGGCAGGAGGACCAGGCCCTTCCCTCCTCTGCGTTCCGTTGGGAAGCCGCATCTGGCAGAGTGGCGACACTTTCCATTCCAGTCCTTGGAAGCCGTGAAGAGTTAGGAATGAGTTCCCAAGTGATGACTTTGCAGTTTTCCCCCCAAAAGATGATTTCCTGTTGAGAACTCTCCCAGACCTGAAGCCGGCCTCTCTGCTCCGCATCCATGGGAAATGGCACATCCTCAGCAAGCCCCCGGATGCCCCTCACCCGGCACGAGCCGCTGGGGGCCTTGCAAACCTGCCGCATGCACGCATCATCCTTGATGGCCCCTGACTTCTGGCCACCCCTGTCCCTGGAGAGGAGCGTTGGTCGGAGCCCTCCCCGCCCTGGACCTGTCTCCCCAGCACTGCCTGAGCTCCCCGAGGGCAGGAGGTAGCAAGGTGTCACCCTGCACTCCCGTGCCTAGGGCCATACCTGGAGTGGACAGCAGTCCTCCATCATCCGTGGTTTTGCTTTCCGTGGCTTCAGTTACCCGTGCTCGACCGCAGTCCGAAAATATTCAATGGAAATTCCAGAACCAAACAAAGCACAGGTTTTGAATTGTGCTCCACTCTGAGTGGCATGAAGAAATCTCGTGCCGTCCTGCCCTGTCCCCTTGTCCAGAGCCCCCGCACTGACACACTGCCGGCCTGCTAGTCACTTGGCAGCAAGTTGCCAGATCGACTCTCGTGACAGCGCAGCGCTGTGTTCGTCACCCTTACCTCGCTTAATATTGTCCTCAAGCGCAACAGCAGAGGTGCTGGCAGTTGGGATACACCAAAGAGGAGCTGCAAAGTGCTTCCTTCAAGTGAAAAGGCGAAAGTTCCCAACTTAACGATGAAAGAGTAAAAATCATGTATTGGGGTTGCTAAGATATTTGGTAATAATGAATTTTCTATTCATGAAATTGTGAAGAAGAAAAAAGAAATTCATGCTAGTAGTTTTGCTGTTGCACCTCAGACTGCAGAAGTTAGCACCAAATGCGTGATACGGCCTTGGTTAAGATGGAAACTCACGTCACTGTATTTGGGGGTTGAAGCTATGAGCAGAAATGGGTTCTGATTGCCGTAGGCAGATTCGGTACCAGCCTTGGTTGCATGTATCCACTGGAGGTCTTGGAATGTATCACCCAGGGATGAGAGGGACCACTATAGTTCAATTATTGTCCCTGTAACTAAAGAGTTCACCTCTGAAATCCCATAGACATACTCATAGACAGATCAGCCATCTGATCTCACTAGAAGACCAACAGGCTATTGTGCAAACCAAGATAGTGAATCATTGACTCCCAAAAGGCCACACTGGCATGACTCACTTCTGTCGCAGTGTGTGTTCAGGCTAGCCAGAGGTGGCCTGCTGTGCAAACGCCCCTTTTTAGACATAACTGTACCAATGGGGTGTTGTTGGGTGGAACAATTATCCATCACTGCCTCATCATGCTGCTCAAATCTGGGGACGCAGATCATTAGGAAATGTTTATTACAAATATGAAAAATCAAATTTGCAAAGCAATGTCACGGCCCAGATATATAAATATGGTATCTTCCCCCCCCAACCCCATAAAAAATAAGATGGGGTAGTGGATTGACAATTCAGTTTCTGGCCCAGCCCTGTTACTTATTAGTCTTATGACTTTGACAAAAGACCAAAATGTGACATCCTCTCTGCTCAGGTCCTCACACAAGTCCTGGTCATTACAGGAAATCAATGGAGATAGTTCTCACTATGGATTTCTTCCACGGGCCCCAAATAAAACGTACAGAGAAAAAAGGACTTTACTACATACCGCATATACACACGTGTCTGATTCACACCAACATACACTCATCCCTGTATGTGTTCCTGTCTACGAGTGCTTTTCAAATGTTAGTGATGAACGTAGCATATACAGTGGTGATTAAGAGCCTGGTCTGCCTTCAACCTCCCTGGGTTTTAATCTCAACCCCACTGTGTACCAGCCACACGCCCCGTGCATGTCATGTTATCTTCTGCACGCAACGGGAGTGATGCGTCATCTACAGCTCAGGTGGTTCTCCTGGTGCCCAAGGGCATCGACTCCTGGGCCAGGTCTAAATTTCAGATTTGCCAACTGCGACCTTGCCAAAACGCCGGCCCTCTCTGGGGCTCAGTCTGAGTCTGTGGGACAAGGGTAACCATCACGACAACTCCTAGGGTTGCTGTGAGTAGTAAATGAGTCAGTACACGCATGGCTCTTAGAACAGTGCCCAACACATCTGACACTCTCTACGGTTCGCTGTGTGGGTCAGGTGGAAGTCAGGCGAACGTGTACACACAGCACTTAGAGCAGCAGTGTCAGAGACAGGATCCCAAAAGTGCTCTCCTTTGTTCTGGCTGTAGTGTTGGTTTCGTTGTTGGCATTTCTATTTTGCAGAGGCTTTGAGGCTCCAGGGGATCATTCACAAGCACGTGGCTCACAAATGACACAGGGCGGTTCCAATGGCTAAAGCCGTCTGCAGCAAAACAGGGTACCTACGCAACACGAGACTTAATGGCTTACTTTTCTTAGGAGTCCTGGCCACTGATTCTGCTGTGTGAGGCGGATTTAAACTTGGACTAGAAGGCATCTTTTAGAAATCTTTTCTTAACTTTCCACAGCTGGAAAGAGAAAGAAAGAAAAAATATTTAGAATGACCTACGAGGCCGGTGTGAGCTATTCCCTGACCACCTCTGCTGCCTCGGCTCCCGGAATGTTCTTTCTAAGGGCTCCAATCACATTTGATCTCAGTTTATTTAATATGTTAGAATCCTTCCTGCTCTAGGTCTTTGTGCAAACCAGTCCCTCTTTCTGGAATGAATGAATGCATGAAATATGTGTTCGATGCTCATTTTTCCCTCCACTCTTGTCTCTTGTTAATCTGATACTTTCCTTTCTGGGAGGAAAATCTAATGGGGGTGGAATGGAGGTGCTTTTTACATGGGCTTCTGAGGCGCCCCAAATTCCTACAATCAGAAGAAAAGCAAAAAAAAAAAAAAAAAAAAAAAAAAAAAAAAAAAAACCAAAATGCCAAACACTCAGGGATCAGTCTCAATGCCCAACTTCCCACTTTGAATGCACAACGCCGACAAATTATGGCGGAAGGTAAGCACTGGAAGGATTGCATTACATCCACCAGCCTGCAGAAAACACTCGGACTGGCTTTGCACGGATGGGGTCACTGCCATTGTTGACTATTGACCTGGCACAGTCCTGGGCCGGCTACACACACATCGCGGGGTTCAGCCCTCCTGGTAACAATAGGGCTGGCTATTCACAGATGGGGAAACCAAGGTCCAGAGAAGTTAAGTAGCACGAACCAAGGTTGCAAAGCAATGCTGGAAGGGGTGGGGCTCAAGACCAGATCCATCTGACTCCTTAAATCAGTCACTGATTGACTTGACACATATTTATTAAACACTGCTATGTGTCATGCCCTTTGGCAAACCATGAGGTGTCAACTGTGACCAACAGACATGAGGCACGCGCTCTGATGGAGCTGTTGTTTCATTCACCAAACCAAGCCCCACCGCCCAGTCCTGAGTCAGTGTGGGTGGGCACCCAAGGGCTTGGGCACAGAGAGGCTTCAGCAAACTGGGTCCATCACCACAGCCACTGGCGACAACTAGACTGAGACAGGAGGGCTGAGAGCTGAGCAAGGAAGAAAGAAAGGGTAGATCCGTGAGTGAGGTAGCTTGGGAGGCAGGATGAGAAGTGACACGCAGGAGATTGCAGAAGGCTTCAGCCTTGCATTATTCCTCCTTTCTGTCCTTTTCTCTCCAGACCCATATGTAAGCCCCCGGGCTCCCAGAAGGAAAGGAGTGACTCACGCACGTCTGAGCCAAGCACGATCTGGGCAGTCCTTCGACAAACTCAGTGGCTGCCAGTCAATGGGGATCCAGAGAATGTCAGTCCCGGCTTCTGAGCCCAGCATCTCTGGGTGTCGGGCCAAGCTATGCAGTGGTTTGCGCCCGAAGCCAAATGACACTCAGCGTGATAGCCACGGGTTAGTTTTCCTATGTATTACAAATAAAAATTAAATTAAAGATAGAGGTGGGTGGGGCTGGAGCCTGGGGAAAGGGGTACCAGGGGAAAAGGGATCTGACATTTCCTTTTTAACTTGGCAAATGCGAACCTAAAAGGTTTCTTTTAAGTCGAAACGACCATGCCATTCTACCTCCTGCCCCCCGAGGCCTGGTTCTGATTATTAGCTGAAGTTCAGTTCATGCTGGGGCGTTGCTGGTGGGGCAGCCAGGGAACAATGACCCCTTTATTCAAGGAGGGAAGCCGAGCCTGGTGGCTGGACGAGCTGCCCGGCCCATGGGCATGGGGTCAAGGCCACACCAAACCACATTCTTCCTCCATGGCCAGGACCCCATGGCTCCCGTCCTGTGTGAGTTCCCGAGTCATGGAAAACCGCAGGAGTGCCCCCGGGAGCCTGGAGCAAGATCCGGGGTCCAGGACTGCAGCTCCCAGTGTAGACGTGGCAGCCTCCAGAAACTGCTGTGTCGTGCTGAAGTGCTGCAGGGGTTGGACGGACGGAGCAGGAGGTGGCAGCTAGCAGGGCCTGGGAGAAGAGTCCTAGGGTCAACAACGTCCTCTCTCCCCTCCCCCTCGCAGAGAGTCAAGGGGGTGGCCCTACAGCTGAGCACAGCGCTGGAATGACCCTGCACAGCTATCGCCTTTGCAGCTCCTAAATCTCTTGCGCATGCAGTATCCTCCTGAGTTCACCAAATACCACTCCAAGGCAGAAATGTCTAAGCCCGTTTTGACATATAGGGACACCGAGGCTCAGGGCAGTTACTTGTCTGAGTTACAGCTCGTGAGGGGCACATGAGCATTAAGCGGGGTCTCTGGATGTCAGCCACATGTCTGATAGAGTAGAAAGGGCACAGATGAAAAGGCAGAAGATCTGACAGTGTGCAGGTAGGAAAGTTTCTAGAACTTTCTATTTTCTCATTTCTAACTCAGGAAACTAACTGCCTTGCATTTATTCAGGGACGTGTCTAGGCTGGGCCTCGCACAAGGTAGTGCTTGTCTGGTGCCTGTTGTTGATAGGATCACTGCCCCATCCCTCCGGCCTGCGGTGTGTCCCCATCCTGGCCGCCTGGGGCTGGCTCCGCTCCTAGCTCTGCCCAGGAGGCATTGAGCACCAGAAACCTGGGGGAGGGGGCTTTGGTGAGACCCCAGATCCAAGCTCAGCCGCCTGCCAGCCCAGGCTATGAGAAAGCGTTCCAGGCAGAGACCTGGGCTATCCCTGAACGCTCCCCACAGCCGCGGCCAGGCTGCCGGTAGCCATGGTCACATGGGGGTGTGGGGGTGGCCTGGACCCCACCCTCAGCAGAGCTTCCTCTCGCTCTGGCTTGGATGGAAGAGGGGAAGAAAGCATGACACACACACTCCAAACACAGACACGCGCGCGCGCGCACACACACACACACACACTCTCCACGGGGAGGTTCTGAAGTCAGAGGGAGCTGGGTTCAGCAGGGAGCTGTGACTTTCGAGTGGGTGACCTTAGGCATGTTATTTTATTTCTCAGAGACCCAGGCTTTGCATCTGTAAAATGGGAATGATATCTCTTTATGTAAGAATTCACTGAAATTATAATAAATCATTTGGCACCAAATAGGTCCTCAGCACGTGTTAGCAAACCAACACCCCTTTAAGTTCAAAAGATAGAATGTGCATCTATCTGTCTTAAAAAGGAGAAAAGTGAAGAGGAAGGGGAGGGGAAAGGAGAGGAGAAAAAGGGGGGAGAAAGGAAAAGGGAGGGGAGAGATAAAAGAAAGGAAGGAAAAGCAGAAATATCTCTAATCGTAAGGGCATAAACACAGGAAAGAAAGCAGGGAGGCAGGTCATTTAAGTTTCTAGGGTGCTGACATTCATGGTGTCTGCATTGTTCTTTGACTCTGATGCCTTTCCCTGGCTTCTCCCCGGTTATTTCCATGTAGAAGCAGGGCAGAGCCCAAGTCCAGCTCTGGAGGCAGCCGCCCCTGTCCTCCCAGGGCTCTTCTCTGCCTCTCTTGGTCCCCAGTGGGAAGGAAATCCCAGCTCTCAACTTCCCAAGGTCAGAATAATTGAAATTCTCTGTCTGAAGCCCAATTTTCCAGCTGAGGACTCTTACAGTTGTCAAGACATAAAGACCCAAAATGGGCACCTTTCAAGATGACCATGAGTGTATAATTAGTCGATTAAAATTGTCAAGATGTTACTTTTGGTTAGTTCAAAGATGTATCAAAATCATTCTGTTGTTTCGGGGCAGGCTCTGTGTGTGTGTGTGTGCACGCCTGTGTTCACACTCGTGCATGCTAAGCACAGACCCAGCAGAGATGGGGGACTAGAGTGGCGACTTTGCCACAAAGAAACACCTTTATTACTGACCACCCTGGCAGAGGAGCGATCTGGGCATACTCCAGAATGGCAGAAGATGCAACCCGAGGTGCCCCTGGCCCTCCCTCATCCTTCTGCCGCTCCCAGCTCCTGCAAGAAGAAACCCATTGATCCTTCTGGGCTGAGCGGAGCACCAGCCTCTGCCTCCTGTCTGAAATCCAGACAGGTAGACACCAGTCTCTCCGGTTATTAACTGGGGACACCGGATGTTTAGCCTGGGTTTGCTCATCTAGGTTGTGGGAATCACTCTGATTGCCATGTGGATTCGTTCTGAAAATTAGTAGGATCCAACCAATGAGAAAATGTCACTACAGTGAGGGCACATGACATAGGACATGAATTTCATGCTCAAATCACAATCAGCCCATTCCTTGTTTCCTACTCAGCCCCTCTTTTTTTATGTGAATGATGTTGAGAGAGCAGAAGAAGCTGAATGTGGGACTTTGAGGCACTTCCCCGTAAAGCCCAAATAATTCAGCACTGTCACTGTTGCTGCTACCTCATATGGAGGGGAAGAGAAATGACAAAGAAGGTTTGGAAGCCAGCTAGACCTGAGTGTGAATTTTATCTCTGCCTTAATAGGCATAAGACCTGGGGCAGGTCCCTCTTTGAGCCTCAGTTTTCTCTTCTGTAAAATGGGGCTAATGTACAAGGCTCCTGTGAGGCTTACTCGGGATCTCACACACAGTGCGAAATAAAGGAACCATTGCTAATTTTTGCAGGAAAATATGTTCAAGAATTATTTAATGTACTCCCCACAAATTCTACACCTTCCACTATCCTCTCTCTCTCTCTCTCTGTCTCTCTCTCTCTCTCTCTCTCGCACACACATACATAGACACACACACACGAGCACACAGATCCAGACATACAC
Source organism: Mirza zaza (assembly GCA_008750895.1). Taxonomy (NCBI): domain Eukaryota; kingdom Metazoa; phylum Chordata; class Mammalia; order Primates; family Cheirogaleidae; genus Mirza; species Mirza zaza. Next base: position 59,571 of record VSMD01068070.1, read on the forward strand.
ACTCCCTCACACTCACATTATACATGTTTCTTCATCCTAAGACCTTTCAGGTCCACACGAGAAATCAGATGGAAGGCACCCGTTACTTTGGAGAAGACCTGTCACAGCAGACCCAGAGAAGTGAGACATCCAAGTTTTGGCATTAGAGTTTCAAAGGCTGTCGTCTAGATGTAAATTACAAGAAAGATTTAGAGAGATGCATGATCAGGTGGTCTTGTCTCTACCCTAAGATTAAAAAATAATAACAATAAACTTCCTAGGTAGGTGTTATGCACAGAATTGTATTCCCCTCATATTTATGTGTTGAGTATTGAGGTCCCCACGGCCTCAGAATGTGAATGCTTTTGGAGATACAGCCTTTAAAGAGGTGATCAAGTTAAAACGAGATTGTGGTGGTGACCCTCATCCAACATGACTGGCATCTTCCTTGGAAGAAAAGATTAAGACACAGACGGGGACGTGGAGGAAGACCATAAGAGGACACAGTGAGAAGGTGGCCATCTGCAAGCCAAGGAGACAGGCCCCAGAAGAAACCGACCTTGTTGACACCTTGATCTTGGACTTCCAGTCTCTTGAAGTGTGAGGATATTATTTCTGCTGTGTAAGCCCCCCAGTCTGTGGTGTAGCCTATTAACCTACTGCAGCAGGAAAGGGAAATCAAAAGAGGAAAATGGTAAGGTGAGGTCCCTTGAACACCCCAGAGAAGGGGTCCTGTACCTGCCGCATCCCTATGGGATGTGAGGTCATGGGAGAGAGCAATAGGACTCCTCTGCAGGTGTGTTTGAGGTGAAGACAGGGAGGACTTGAACCCAGCATCCTCTGTGCCTGGAGGCGGTGAGCCCCCCACCCATCTGGGAGAGCAGGACATGGCTGCAGGGGGGACCCAGGCCCCTCACTCCCCACTGGGGTACAGAGCATGGGTGCTCTGCCTGTGTAAGCGGAAGGGGCAGGGCTGTGACCCGGAGAGCAGAGGGCATGGAGAGCCCGGGGCAGGGTGAAAGGGAGCAGCTGTGGGACTTGGGGAGTGCAGACGGCTCAGCGATGCGGGAGACCACCCTCCAGTGCTGGGCGCCCTTCGCAGTGAAGCTGAGACCTGACCCCAGGGAGAAGAGGGAAGAAAGGTTGGGGTTTTATCTTTAGGGGGAAAAGAACGCCAGATAGAAACTGAGTTTACTGTGGTAGGCTGAGCAATGCCCTCCCTGACCCCAAATGCTCACATCCTAATCCCCATAATATATGGATATAGGTTTTACCTTACATGGAAAAAATGGACTTTGTAGGTGTGATTAAACTAAGGGTCTTGAGATGGGGAGATGACTCTGAATTATCTAGGTGGGCCACTGCCATCACCAGGGCCCTTATAAGAGGAAGACAAGAAGGTCAAGGCAATAGAAGGTGATGTGACAACAGAAGCTGAGTGACTTGGCCACTGAAGTCCGCTAAGAGCTAGAAGAGGCAAGTAACGGATTCACTCCTGGAGCCTCCAGAAGGCACCAACCTTGGTAGCATCTTCATTTAGCTGCTAGATTCATTTAGGAATCCTGACCTTCAGGTAAGAATTGTTAAGGGAATGCATTTGTGTTAAGACATTAAATTTGCGGTAATTTATTATAGCAGCAATTGGAAACCAATATGCTTAGTTACAGAAAACTGAAGAAGGCCGCCTCCCGTCTGCGGATTCTGTAATGTTCTCGTGGGGACTGGTGCTTCTTGAGATCGCCGTAAACACCTTTGCAGAACCAAGGTCCTCAGTGCCCCTGGGCAGCGCGCCGAGGATGACCGTCACAGAGAGGGTCACCTGGGCAGGGTTAACTGCGACTAATCCTTGCCACTGTCACGCGGACAAAAGCGGGTCAGAGCTCCGTTGGCATCGGAGCAGCCGCACGGCTCAGGGACTCAGGGTGAAGGAACAGGTGTGAAAATACAGGGCTTTCACCCATATCTGGTCAAATAAAACTAATCCAGGAAATTATTAGCCCCTGGTGGTTCTACGGCGGGCATCCACTTGTACTTCGCACATCCCAAGGGCACGCTGGCATTCTTGGTTTTCTAAGGAAGAAAACGAATATCAAGGAGATCACAGTGACTTACCTAATGGGGTACAGGGTGGGATTTGTACCAAGGTCCTCTGATAAGAATCCACCCCCTCCTGTACAGGTGATACAATGCTGTCTCTGAATGCAGATAATCCGTCATTTCAGGGGTGTGGTGTCTTACGCCTATCATCCCAGAACTTTGGGAGGCCAAGGCAGGAGGATCACTTGAGGCCAGGAGTTGGAGTCCATCATTTCTGGGAAACAACTCAAAGGGTTAAGTAGTTAATTAAGGGAGAGGGTTACAAAAAAACATATAGGGGCTCACGGAGCTGGTTGCAACATGACATGGGGCCGATCCTATTAAGTGCCCAATAAACATTCGCTTTTACCTGGAAATTTTTTATTTAGGGGTGGCATATATTTCACTGTATCCCAAAAATTGGTTCAAGGGGACTTTTTGAAAATTGTTGCTTGTGGTAAGTTGTTTGCAAGACACTGTAAAAATTCGCTAGTTTTCCTTTCTCAGCAGAATCCACACAGTCTTTCAATCAAATCAAGCCTTACACTTAGATGGTCCCAGTGTCTAGAAACTGCCCTTCCGTCTTGCCCCACGGCACCTTCCTCACAGCTCTTTCAGCACTCACGCCTTTCTATATTCCACTGGAATTTAGATCCATCCTCTGGTTCGGTGGCAAGCTCCTTTGGAGGACCAAAGAAATCCTGCTCTGCGGTATGTGTTTATCCAGGCAACCTATCATTCAAAAAAATGCATCATCCAGGATTCAGAAAACAGAAACCACACTAGGTATGTCAAACAGAGAGGATTTAACACAAGGAGCTGGCAAACTGACAGAGCAAGTAGGAAATCAGTATCACGCAGAGACATGACCAGATTAAACGCTCAGTAAGTAGCCTTCTCTACGGGGTCAGAGAGCAAGAGGGAAGTGGTGGGAAGCCCAGAGGAACAGACCCCTGAGCCGGGCCCCGCCAGCTGGCTGCGTGTGTCTGAGAAGCCATGAAAAGGCAAGCTCGGGAGCGAGGAAGAGGGTGGAGATAGATCCTGTTGCTGCCACTGGAGCAATGCAGACGAGGAGCCAGAGAGATCGAGAATTACGTTCTTTTCTCTCCTCCCACCTTCCTGTCTCCCTTCCTTGCCTCCCCGTGGTGCAACTCAACAGGAAGCCAGGGATGCAAAAGCCGGGGAGTGCAGTTCACAGAGTCCAGCCCAGCATCAGAGAACAGAGCAGAGAAGGGTTTCTTGGGGGCTGAGAACTGCTAAGCAAGTAACCACCATAATAAGTATTTATGGAGCTTCTACTCAGGGCTCAGTTCTCTGCTCAGGGTCATGTTCATTGCCACAAGTCCTAATCCCAAATTTTCCATTGATCTAATGTTTCTCAAGGAAGGGAGTGCATCTTTCTTCCAATATTGAAACTTGGGGTGCATGTGCACGGCATAGCATAATACGTGGTCAGTTTGGGGTCTCCACTACATCTGGATTCTGCTATCGTCTCTGCTCCTTGTTAACTGGCTGACCCAATTTGGTAAGGAGACTTCTCTGAGCTATCTCCTCTTCCCCTAAAAAATGCTGTGCTTCTCTCTGAAAGAAAAGACCAAAAGAAATACACAAAAGCATGTTTCCCAAGTTGGCCGAGTTAGACCTGCCTTGCTGGACACATGGAGCCAGAGACTCTGAGGCGGAACATTCACTCTGGCGACCCAGAAATCACAGGATCGTGGCTGAACTGCCTGCCTTCAGACAGGACCCCAGACCCTGCAGTGCTGGATTTCACACAATTTGCCCAGACAGGAATTGAGGCAGGTGCTGCCTTTGGTTCCCAAGTTTGCCGAAGATAAAGTATCATCCAACAGCAATAGATAATTCTTATTGAATAGAAGAGAAAGGAAAGAGACAGCCAAGTATCTTTATGGTTTACACAGTCACCGGAAATCTGTCACAAATGTGTCCTTTTATGCCGCAGTTTCTGCAGCAGGGAAACGAAGAGCAAAGAAATTAGAATAAAACAAACAGGCATGTGGAATAGTGCCCAGCTCCATTATGGATCTTATTTTGTTTAGTTCTTGCAACAGCCCTATGAGGTCAATACTACCATTCCCATTTTCCAGACGAGAAAACAAAAGTCTAAAAAGATGAAATGTTTTTCCCAAGATTCCACCATCTCTTTCAGAACCTGGACTATAGCTGAGAACTGCCAGACATAACATTTTGTCCTAGTCATGATCTGTACAGAATGCAACATGTGGTGCCATAGAACCCATAAATTATTGGACCCTCACTTTTCTCCTTTGGAAAGAGGTGACCATTAAGGGCATTGCCAGCTCAACAAGCTGTTGAATCTGTGCTGATCATTGAAAATATAGGGCATCCAGAGAAAAGCCAATTGCACGAAGACTGCTAGTGTAGCCAACATGCAAAGCTTTGCAAGCAGAAGCATGTTTCGTTTTTTTTTTCCCTTTCCCAAGTTGTAGAAACCCTTGCATATGGTTGTCTTTATTTTAATGTGCATGAATAAAATATATGCTTGTGAACTGATGTAGTCCGCGGGCTTTTGAGATCAAACAGTTTTCTACTCCAGGTGAAATGTGGGAATGACAGATAATGTTGTCAATATGCTATATTTTTGTTAGGTTGAACAAACATGGCCATAGCAATCATTTTCATCATATATATGTGTGTGCATTTGTGTATGTGTATGGGAGGCGTATTTAAGAATAAGATTTAAGGAAAAAAAATCAATAAATGCAAAATTTTCCATAAAACCTTCAGTGAGAAATATCCCTCCCTCTTCCTCATGTATATTAAAGTGAGCAGAATTTGCTGACTTGCATAATGCAACACCAAGTGATTACTGGGAGGTATCCGAGGTGATTAAATAACCACAGCATTTGGAGGCACCTGGAAATAAATATCCTCATTTGAAAGCTGTGCAGCTCAGTAGACTGTAATGGAAGGGTTCTTTGGGTATTGGAGACTTCACCTCGTTCCTTCTTTGCTATAGAGAAGTAGCACAGATTTGTGGGCTGTGTGCGATGTTACACATTGTATCTGAATAGCATATGAAATGCACAATGTATTTATATTAATATAGAATGAGGTAACATTAGTGAGGTGAGTGCAAACTTTGGAGTCAGACAGATGCTGTATTTGAATTTGGTCTTGGCCTCAGGTAAATAACCCAATTCTCATAAGCCTAAATATTCTCATCTGTGTAATGGAAATAATTATGGTCAGCAGAGTGTCTACTCTTTAAATTATAGCTATTATTAAGTCTGGCAACAATAATAACAGCGTGTCTTGCTGAATGATCATACTAGCAAATCTACTGAATTCATTAATTACTTGAATTCTCGCAACAACTTCATGTTAGCAATGTTTCCATTTTGCAGAGATTGATATTGAAGTTCAGAAAGGGTAGCTACTGGATTTTATTGAATTTAAGGTGAAATGTGTTGAAAGATATGCCACTAATTTATGTACTACAACGAGAAAAAAATTATGCTGACCATTCTTACTGTAAAATGTCACCAATCGTAAGATGCATTCTATTTTAGATGTTAAAGCATTTCTTAAACTATTGCCTTAGAATCAATAAACTATGGTAAATTCCTAAAATCACACATCTATTAACTGGCAGGACCAGGATACAAACACAAGGCCTTAGAACAAAGAACAGCAGACTTGTTCCCAAGCCAGGATAGTATCTCGCACAGGACGGAAACCCTGTAAATACATACTAGGTAACAGAGTATGTTTCCCATACTTACGTACTTTGCGTTGCATGTTACAGAGTATGAGATCTCAAACCACATATCCCATGTATGTGTGTGTATATAATTTACTTTTCAGGCCAGTTCCCACTTAAGGATTTTTAAGAAATAATCCCGAAACAAGAAATAATTTAATTAGGTATGTAGTTTTGAGGAAAAGAAATCTGGGAATTCTTTTGGAAATGAAAGGTGGAGATAAGAGCAAGTTAAGCTGTTGTTGCTGTTGTTTGTGAAAAGATTACCATTCGCCGGGATCGTGAAATACGCTCGTCTCAGTCTCAGCGTCCTGGAGCCAACCAAGCCACATCTGCGTCCTCCTGCCCAGTTTGTTACGGGTTAAAATCTCCGCTTTTTAAAACACATACAAGAATAGCTTCAGGCAAAATAAAACTACCACTTTGTAATGGCCAGGCTCCCCTGAGGTATACAAAATATTGGGACTGACTTGCTGAGTTATAATGAAACTAAGGCAGACTTGGAAAAGAATTAAAGCTGACATAAAACACGACCAGTGTAACTAGTAGGAGAGAGACTAACAAAGGAGGTTGACTAGATAATTCATATTCCAAACTGATAGCATTTTTAAAACATCTATTTTTTGAAAACCTGCTGTCTGCACCGGCCCTGCCCTCAAATACCCCAAGAGCCGGGTGTTGCAGGCAGGAAGCTCACAGGCGCTCATGCTAGCTTCCTAGTTGGTAAACCTGTGCCCAGATTGGGTACAGTGAGTCACAGTCATCATCACCCCCACAAAAGCCAGCAGTTCACCCCAAGCACAGAATCACTGAAGAAGCAGTTAATTATTTTTCAGAAAATTAAGACAAGGAAAATGGTCATTTTGGTCCTTCTAGAAATTACAAAAAGACACCAACTGTACTAAAAGTGCTTTGGAAGCATAGAGAGAGGAGAATGAAGGTGTTAGAGTTTGCAAAGGACATTTGCCACGTGCACGGCTCTGTTTCGTCTTTGGCTCCAGCCTCCCAGGTTGGTCAAGCAGGAATTCCCCTGCCCTGCTCCTCATTCGAAGATACAGAAACTGAGGCCCAGAGGGGAACTGACTCATCGGGGGCACCAAGACTTGAAAAGTGGCTCTCTCCCTAGGAAAGAGGCCAGGTGTCTTTCGTGCCCCAGCCCCGACACGCTCACTCCGAGATGTGAGAGCATCATGCCATAGCTGTGGTAATCCTCAAATCCGGCTTTGTTTGATAGGGATGAGAATAAGGCTCCGGGAGATTTGACCAGCTACAGTTCACGTTAGCACCACTGGAGCTAAGAGGGAGATTTGGGGGATGACGGAGGAAATATTATCTCAAGTGGAATTTAACCAGAGCCCAGGAACTGAGAACTCCAAGGGAGAGGAGAGGACGGAAGGGACATCCATGGAAGCTGGTCTCCTTCCCGCTTGGTCTCCACCCTGTCCGGGAGGTGGCTCTGGCTCCACCAGGTTGAATCCCTGACCCAAAGTCATCCGCCAAGCTCCAATGAGCTGCTGCTTTAGAGTTGAAGCACTGGCCTCTGACCAGTCCTGATTATGTTCCAGACTGTTCCAAAGAAGCCACCCACCTCCTGGCTGCACCCACCTCCTTGCTGTTAGGCCCCAGCTTCTCTAAAGACACCTTAAAAAGGTTTCAACTTCTCCGGACTCTCACTTACCTGACATAAGGAGGAGCTTAAGGGAAGGAGAAACTTCTGGATGTGTTTGGCAGAGACAACAGGCAACATCAGCCCGGGCCAGTGAGGCGGACTTCAGCCTCTGTCCCTGCATCACTAAAGAGTTTTATTTTTAAAATAAAATAGGAAGGCCTGTGAAAATGGTGTTTCTCCTTTCTTTCCCTCTATTCTGAAAGGTATGCCCAAGAAATAAAACATAGAGCCTAAGTAAAAAGTAAAGAGAAAGGAACTGGTTTTGGCACCAGATATACTCAGAACACATCAAGAACAGCAAGAGTAGGCAACGTTTTCCTTCCTTCCACCCCACTCTGGGAGACCAAGAGCCTTAGAGCAGACAATTTGGGCTGTTCAGCTCGTGGTGCCCCGAAATCTTACTCTACTACTCCCAAGTGGACATTCTCCGGGAGAAAAGGTGAAGCAGACCCAGTTGGCCAACACCTACGTTCCCACCATGTCTTTTCGCTCCCTTTTTCTCTCTCATTCGCTATTTCTTAGAACTTCCTAAGTTTTCCTGGTTTCAGGGGTACGACAAGCTGCAGGGAACCCTTTAACGAAGCTCTGTTCATTCAGCAGAATGGGCAGAATCTCCACGCGGCCTGGGGCGCCGGCTCCTTCCTCCGTGAGCACAGAGTGCCCACTCTGATGCTGCCCGACGGCCGAGCGCCCAGAACACAGACATCCAGGTGAGTCATTCCGGTTCCATTATGCGCATGGACACGCTCTCCACGGCTCCTTCCTAGGAAGAAAAAAAAAGTATTTTGTTTTGTGACATGGCCCAGTTTGGGTTTTGCCTCTCAAATGTAGAGAGACAAGTTTGCCTTGCTGTCATCGCAGAGAAATAAAAATACAACAGGCCTGTGAACATGGTCAGTGTGCCTTCTTTTTCTTATTCTAAAAGTTGTGCTCAGCATAATGTGGAACATAAAAAAGAAATAGAGAAAAAATAATGAGATCTCATTACCCAGTCGTACTTCACTTTAGGACTGCATTTGCCCATCTTTTTCCCTGATACATAGAGTCATTTGTTTACTATTCATGAATAAGCTTATTTGTTTAAGCTACAAGTTTCCCTTGTGAGATAAAAGTTTTTTTTTCTCTGATTTTTAAGATAACATATGCTTGATGCAGAAATTGGTGAAAAATATAATAAAGAAAACTCCCAAACCATCGCCAAATTGACCACATAGTTAACCACTGCATATTCATGGTCTGGTATTCACCCTGCCCACTCCTTTTAAGAGTTTTGAGTATAAATAAATTTGTGTCCATGAACCAGCGTGGGTTTTGGAGGCATGGCTGGCTGTGAGTCTCAACTCTACAGCGCTGTGTCTGGGAGGAATGGATTCCACAGCTTCAGCCTCTATATCCTCACATATCAAATGGGGATATTACTACCTACTTCATGGATCTCAGTGGGAACTAGTGGGATTAATTCATGGAGTACTATGTTCAACGAGTGCTATTATTATTGTTGTTATTTTTCTTTCCCTAACGTTCTATACAGTGCCACTAAGATTATACACTATAAACATATTGTACATACAATTTTCTATGTATGATTTCATTAAGAGAATTTCCCCATATTGCTAAAAATCTTTGTAATAAAAAGGTCTTTGAAAAAATAATTCTAGATTCTATATACTCTACCGGGAATTGGCTATACTAGAAATATATCCCGCTGCCCCTGCCTGCAGCTAAGTTCCTAATCTTTCCCAACCATATGATGGATCTGTGGATGCATGTCCCCCTCCCCTTCAGTATTTACAAGGTTCCTGGAAATGGATGCGTATAGTAGAGGTACGATCTTTGTGTCAGACAGTATGGAGAATTTAAATTTAGCAATTTGTATTGCAGATTTACCTTCCAGAAATGCAATATGTATTTGCACTCCCACGGCAATAGGTGAGAGACCTTGTTTCTCTGGGGAGCACTCCCTTCTCCGCCCCCCTTCGTAGCTGTTCCTCCCAACCTGGAGATTTAATTTGTTTCAAGTCCAGAAACTGGTCTCTCTGGGGCTCCTGGAGTGACTGATTTTGCCCAGTAATGGCCAATCTCTTTGTTTAGCTTAACTGGCCACATTAATCAAAGTGGCTACCCTGGTGTCCTCAGCAGTCCTCCTCTGAAAGGGCTCTGCCCCTCTTCCGTCCAGAACAATGGGTTCACAAAGGGACATTAACACGAAAGTCAACCTTGCCTAAACGCACAATCTGCCAAGATAGGCAGGTCTCCGAGGGGCTCACCGTCAGCCTGCCAGTGTGCCAGGTGCAATTGTTGGTTTATTTCAGCAGAAGTTTAAGTCCATCCTGTCTCTGCCACTCACGATCTATGTGATCTTAGGGGCTGTGTTTGTCCTTTCCCTGACTCGGTTTCCTTTCCCATAAAATGGGAATGACAGTGTTAGTCGATATGGTCCAGGATGGGCAGGAAAATTAAATGAGCTAATCCTCGTACACGATGAGAATACTGCCTGGCACATGGTGAGTGTTCAACAGTGTGTAGTTGCACTGTCGTTACTGGTCCCCAAAAGATTAGAGATTTTACTTTGGTCTCCACGCTTGGTTCTCAGTGGCTGATTTTGCTTGGCTAAGAACTCCTTTACCTTGCTTGGTCTTGGCTAAGCAAACCCAGCTCGGACCCCCGGCTCACTGGTTTTAGCGTCTGGGTCAGACCCAGCCACTCGCCCACTCCCTGAGACCCCACTTTAGCTTTCTACTGTTTCCTCCCCTCCCCCATCACTAGGCAAACCCTTGCTCATGACTCAAAACCCAGCTGAAATGCCTGGTCTCTTCTCAAGCCCTCCTCCGTGTTCCTCTACATTCATGTGCTCCTAGAATTCTTTATTCAGCACATTTTATCCTAATTGCCGGTTTACTTGTCTGGCTCTTGCTTAGGCACAAAACCTACAATTTATTTTTCCTCTAACATGAGCCCCTACCATGATGCATATAATAGGTGCTCACTAAATGATGTTTCTGCCAATAAATATCCACTCCGTCTCTGGGAGTCTGATTTCACCCTTGTAGAGAAAACTCGGATTTGGCTTCTCTCACTGGGGACATGATATTGAACCCTTGTTATCACAACCCCCATTTGTTCTCTGGCCCCTGGTTTTCATGTGGAACGAAGAGTGAGTGTACAATGTGGCATGGAATGAAAGCCAAGCCAAAACTTGAGCCCCATGGATGAACTTCAAACGGGGACTTAAAACACGCAAAATCAGAACCAGCTTGGCCAGGACAGGGGAGAAGCTGCTCGGCACTCGGTAGCTCTCTCAGATGTTCTGGAAATACACTTTGATTTCATATATTTTGAATTAAATTGATTGAAATTCAAAGCCGAAGCCAGCATACCACATTTCCTTTGGTCAGAAGTGAAGTGTGAAAATAGTGTTTTGAATTCTCGGTTGGGTGCACGGCTCCGGGTTTGAAGTGTGGCAGGCTGTGGAGGTTTGGGGTTACTGGAAATTTCAACATTCCATTGGCCCGATCTTTCCAAAGAAATCGGAGAAATTGAAAACAAGGAATCGCGGAGTATTGAAGTATCAGAACAGCATCGGTGAGGATTCCCCCAAGCTCTGTGAATTGCCTTAGGGTCAAAATCATTCCCATTGTGGCTGCCACAGATTATGGGTAAAGTTGCTGATGGAACAGACAGCAAAGTCTTTGTACCTCTCGTGCCATAGGAGTTCTAGTCAGCAGAGACCGGAGAAGGCACTCCTTCCCACAACAAATAGAAATAAAGTTGGGAAAATCCACGCATGTTTATAAAGCAACCTATTTAGAATCGGGCATGGTGAGACACACAAAATGGACAATGCTTAGGGCAAGGAAATTTGTCTGCCTTTTAGAAATCAGCCTTTGGAGTTTATTGCATTATAAAATTTCTGAATTTTTGCATTTGTAAGTCTATGGTCATGAAATATTATAGTTAATAGCTGCTTTTTACTCAGCCATAGACTTGGAGCCTTATTTCATTCTCAGGTGAAAAACCACCTCCCTCCTCCTACCAAGAAAACAAAAATGCAGGATCAAGTATAACAAATAAAAGGTAAAGATGCATAATTCAGTTCAAGGGAAGATACATTTTTAGGGTTTAATAAAGATGAAACTCAGAGCCAAACGTAATGGTGACCAACAAGGCTTGGATTTGCGTATACACTTTAGTGTTTGGAAATTTAATGCCCACATTGGGGCAAGAGATAGGGCCATAGCCTTTTAGGATAATCGAAGACATCCTCAAAATAAGCATTTGAAATAATTAGAGACAATTGAAAGACTAAAACTATAAGAAAACAATGGGACCTATGATAAAAGAATAATAAGATTAGAAAGTAACCATATAGGACTTGTAGAAATAAAAATTATAGTTGTTGAACATGCAATCCAATGGCCATGTTTTGACTTTTGGTAATAGTGGAATAGCTTGGCTGAACTAATTCTCTTACGATAACAATTATAAGACCGATAAAAGAGAAAAAAAAAATCCTCCAACTCATTTGAAGCCACTAGAGAGAAACCATTAATAGGTAAAAACTGGACAGAAGTCTATTTTTGAAAGATAGAAACTGAACTGGGTGAGGTTAGTGTGTTTGTGGCTTTTCGCCTGAGAGAATTCTCCAGTTTAGGCAGCATGGCCGGGAGAAAGCTACTGTCTTGATGGCTTTGTGTGTAAGGGTGAAGGCATTAGGACGGCAGGCGTGGCTAAACAGTAAGGGGAGAAACCCTGAAAGAACAGGGAGGAGATGGTGTGAGTCCTCAGCAAACCCGCCCAAATGCTTGGCCAACTCCTGAACTATTGACACACAATTGAGAGACATTCCCGCAGGCCTGGCCAAAGTAGCAGTTGAAATACAAAAGAACTGGGAGGACAGTTGTGATGCTAGTCACCGGGGGAACCAAAATTGGGAGTCCTACTCCAACCAAATTAACTAACTACTAGAAAAGAAATTTCTATTTCTCATAAGAACATAATTGAATCTAGTGTGTCTACAATGCTTAAGATAATGTCTAGGATACAATCAAGGATTACTAGATATGCAAAGAAACAGGGAAATGTGACCATAGTTTAAAAAAAAAAACAAACACAATTAATATGAACTGTCTCAGGGATGACCCAGATTAGTGGATTAACTGGCAAGTACTTGAAACATGGATAAACTATCTGGGTCCATTAAGCTACATTTTAGTTTTTGAGTTTCTATTCTCAAAAGTTGTATATATTTGGAAAAATGTATGTTTTGTGGTTTTCATTTTGTTTTAGCAATCTTCCAAGTAACAAAACATTTTTTAAAAAAATTTAATAGAATAAAACTCACTTTATTTCTCTATTTTGCAATTACCACATGGGGCTATTACACTCAATTATAAATTTAAGATACATAATAGGATATATGTGGTCCTGCTTTTTATGTATCTAAAATGTTTGGCTTTTTCATCTTCCTGAGGGTTATTTTGTCATTACTTATCAGTTATTCCAAATTATGCCAATAAAGTCTAAAATAATACGAAGATACTTCTTAAAAAATGATGAATTAGTATAAAAGAATAATAGTGCAATAAATTATCACTATTACAAAATACATTAGTATCTTAATTACATTAAATAGAAATGTACTAAACATTCTAAATAAAAGACAGGGATATTCAGATTGCACCTAGAGCATGCCTAAACTGTATATTGGCTACAAAAAATGAACTTTAAATGCAAAGACAAATATAATTTGAAAGTAAAAGAATGAAAAAGTAAATGCTATGCGAACTCTAACCATAAGAAAGGTGAAATGCTATGTTAGTATCACACAAAATGAACTATAAAATATTATCTGATATTGATATATCTGATATTATATATCAGAATATCATCTGATAAAAGTTGGACATTTTATAATGAGTCAATTCATTAGGAAAACAAAAAATTTATAAGCACCTAATAACAGAAATTCCAAATTTAGGAACTTACAGAGTAACTAGACAGAAACATCAGTAAAGATATAGAAAATGTTAACAAAAATGTCGACTACATTGACTGAATTGACATTTATAAAATAGTAAACCCCAAAACTGCCGAAATCATATTATTTTAAAGTGTATATGGATTATTCACCAAGATAGATAATATGCTATTCCATAAAAAGCTTAAATCAATTTCAATATAATAAGATCTTAAAGAACAGATTTTCTGATCATAATAAAATTAAATTAAAGATTACTATAAGATATCCAGAGAAGTCTAAAATATTTAGAAATTAGGCAATACATTTCTAAATAACTGTTCAAAGAAGAAATCATAAGGAAAATTAGAAAATGCTTTCAATCGAGTTATACTGAAACCATAATTTAGAAAAATTTATGGGATGCAAATAGAGCAGTACACAGACAAAAATTTGTGATATGCTTATATTATAGAAGAAGAAAGTGCTAAACTTTCTTATGTAAATTTCTTTTTTTTTTTTTTTGAGACAGAGTCTCACTTCATTGCCCAGGCTAGAGTGAGTGCCGTGGCGTCAGCCTAGCTCACAGCAACCTCAAACTCCTGGGCTCAAGCGATCCTCCTGCCTCAGCCTCCCGAGTAGCTGGGACTACAGGCATGTGCCACCATGCCCGGCTAATTTTTTCTATATATATTTTAGTTGGCCAATTAATTACTTTCTATTTATAGTAGAGATGGGGTCTCGCTCTTGCTCAGGCTGGTCTCGAACTCCTGAGCTCAAAGGATCCGCCCACCTCGGCCTCCCAGAGTGCTAGGATTACAGGCTTGAGCCACCGCGCCCGGCCTCTTATGTAAATTTCTATCCTTAGAAATTTAAAAAAGAAGACCAAAGTAAATCCAAAATAACTAAAAAGTGAAATAAAGATAAGAGCAAAAATTAATGAAGCAGAAAACAGATATCAAATAAAATTGAGACAAAAGTTGTTTTTTTGAAATTATTAGTGTAGTCAGTAAAATCCTAGCAAAGACAATTTTAAAAAATAAAAGAAAAAAACAAATTTCCAATATCAAGAAAGAATGAGAAGATATCATTACGAATCCTATAGACTTTAAAAGGATAAGAGAATATTAAGGACAATTTAGATAAAATGGACAAAATCCCTACAAAACTGACATAAGACAAAATTTAACCTCTGAAATCTGAATATATATACACATAATTGACCCTTGAATAACATGAGTATGAACTTTGTAGTTCTACTTATAAATGGATCTTTTTTCCAATAAATACCTTGAGAAATGTTTTGAAGGTTTGTAACAATTTGAAAAACAATTAAAAGATCCCTATAGGCCAGAAATGAAGAAAATGTTATATACATCATGATTGCATAAAATATATGTAGATACTAGTCTATTTTTATTATTTATTACCAAAAAATATACAGAAATCCATTATAAGGAGTTAAAATGTATCAAAACTTACTCCACAAACACTTGCAGACCATACATGGTGCTATCTGCAGTCAAGAGAAGTGTAAACATGTATAAAGGTGCAGAATTAAACATAACTGCGTAGAATTAACTGTCGCTCACACTGTACTATTGTAATAATTTTGTAGTCACTTTCTGTTGCTATTGAGGTGAGCTCAAGTGTTCCGAGTATCTGCTTAAAACACAGTGTGAAGCTAAACATTTCTACATGAACAGTGAATCCCTCCAGTGAATTGCTTATCACAGTAAAAAGTGATTTCTCATGATTCTCGTGTATTTTCCATTGTGTTTAGTGCGATACCATAAACCATAGGTAATATCACCATGAATTCCCAACAAAGTGCCACTAATGATGCTGAAGGTGGTCCCAAGAAGAACAGAAAAATCGTAACATTGCCAAAAAAGTTAAATTGCTTGATATGTACCATAGATTGAGGTTCAGACAGACAATTCATCTTGTGAGCCGATGATATCAACTTATAGTGTTGATAAATATGGTACAGTACTGTAAATTCATTTTCTCTGCCTTGTGATTTTCTTAATAACATTTTCTTTTCTCTAGCTTACTTTATTGTGAAAATACAGAATATAATACATATAGTATACAAAATATATGTTAATTCACTGTTTATGTTAACAGTCCAGCTTCTGGGCAACAGTAGGCTATTAGAAGTTAAATTGTGACAGAGTCTGAAGTTACATGTGTATTTCGACTGTGTATGGGGCTGGCACCTCTAACCCCTGCATCATTCAAATGTCAACTGTGTGTGTATGTATAAAATATATAAGATGTATCATATATAAATAGCATATATATATATATATATCAAAAAAGATACATTATACATCAAAAAAGTTCTTCTCGAAAAAGAAAAGTTAAAGTCCAGATGGATTTACAGTTGAATTCCATAAAATATTTGATGACAAAATAATGTCAAACTTATACAAACCCTTTTGGAAAATAGAGGAGAACTGACCACTTTTCAACTTGTTTTCTGAGACCAGCAAAACTCATCACTATAAGAAAACTTGACAACAACATTACAAGTAAATTATAAATCAATATTCCTTATTATAATAGTATATATTTTAAAATTATTAACAAAAGATTAGCATAGTTAATCTAGTCATATATAAAAATTTATAAACATCAGACCAAATGAGGTTTATCTGAGCAATAAAAAATTTGTTTAACATTTAAAATCAACCATAGACAGAGAAAATGCATCTTACTAAAGTGAGCATCTATTCATGATTTGAAAAAGGCCAGAAAGCTCTTAGCAAAATAAATAGAAGAAAACTTCCCCAATCTGATAAAAGGATTGTATGAAAAACCTATGGCTAACAGCATACTCAAGGGAAAATTAATTAACTTAATTATTTTCCTTAACATTGGAAATAAGACAAAGATGATCCTAGTCAGAAAAATAAAGAAGTAAAAATAAATTAAAGGCATAAATAGTTGAGAAAAAGAAGTAACAATGTGTTTTCTCAACAACATAGTTGTCCATTTAGAAAACACTCAGTAACTTACCAAGTACATAAATAAATAAATAAGCAAATGAACACCTAGAAGTAATGACGTGTCAAGATACAAGATAAGTATACACGAATGAACTTTGTATATACTGATCAATAAAATTTTAAAACTTCATTTAAAATAACAAAATAGTAATGCATGTAATAAAAGATGTATAAGACCTCTACACTAATAGCTGCACTAATTGCTGACCTATAATAATTTAGGTTATTTATTTCAGAAAATCTAAAATATATAGATAAATGTATACCATCTTCATGGCCTAAGTCTCAATATCAATTCTATTCAAATTGACCCATAGTTTCAACTATCTCAGTCATAATTATTGCTGGCTTAAAAAAATAGATATTAACAAGCAAACTGTATGGAAATGCAAAGAAACTAAAATAGTCAAAGCAATCTTGAGAAATGGAACAAAGTTGGAGGACTTGCCGAGTCTTACCACACAGTGACATTGAATAAGACAGTATGGTGTTGACATAAGGATGGACAAATAAATCAGTGAAACAGAATAGGGAATCAAGGACACTCACCTCTCTGTGGTTGTCAGATTCTCAACAAATATGCCAAAGTAGTTAATGAGAAAAGCAAAGTATTTTCTACAAGCTGGATATTCACCTGGGAACAAAAATGAGCTTCAGCCTTTACCTGACCCCATATGCAAAATTCAAGTTTAACATAAAAGCTAAAACTGTAAAGCTTTTAGAAAAAAATAGGACAACATTTTTATGATTTGAGAGTAAAATTTTCTTGGCTGGGACACAGAACACAATAACCATAAACATTTTATTAATTTTTTTAAATTATGCTTATTCAAAAACTCATTTAAGAAAATAAATGTGAACATCTCAAACTGGTAGAAAGTATTCATAAAACATACATCAAATAGAGAACTTTTATCCAGAATATACGAAGAATTCTTACGACTCACTCTAAAAAAAAGTCTAATTTTTAAAATGAACACAAGACATGAACAAACACTTCTCAAAGGAAGACATGAAAATAAGTAATATTTCATGACAATAAGCCAATAAGTATCTGAAAACTTCTTTGCATCATTAGTTATCAGGGAAATGCAATTAAAACTGCAATGAGATATCACTACATATGCACTAGAAAGGCTAAAATAATATCTTTTAAAGTAAAATGATGTGATGATGTGGAACATATATCTCTTATATTGCTAGTGGGAATGCAAAATGGCATAACTTTTTTGGAAAAGTTTAACAGTTTATGTTTTTAATTATAAACCTATCTTTTAATCTCGTAATTCTAATCATAGGAAGTTGCTCAGTAGAAATAAAGGACACAGGTCTTCGTGTGAATTTGTACAAAAATATCCAAGACAACTTTATTCATAATAGCTAAAACCTGGAATAACCAAAATGTCCACCAACAGGTCAATGGATGAGAAATGCATAATATAATAAAATATTACTCAGCAATACAATTGACCAAATGATTGATACTTGTAACCACACAAATGAATCTCACCAACCTAATGCTAAGAAGCTTCACACAAAGCAGAATACATGGTATCATTTTATTTATATGAAATCTCAGATCACACAGTGAAAAATCAGAATGGTGGTTGCCTCCAGTTGAAGTCAGGGAAGGAAGGGTTTATGAGGAAGGAATACAAAGAACTTTCTGGGGAGATGGAAATGTTATAGATCTTGACAGTAGTGTGGTTCACAGGGGCATGTTCATTTGTCAAAATTCATTAGCTTGTACACTTAAGATGGTTCATTTCAAAGTATGTAAATTTCAAGTAAAGAATTGTAAATAAATATTAAACTTTAGTTAGTAGGTTTGATTTTCCAAATAGTATTGGTTAGCAATTCTGAAATTCCTTTCCGTGTATTCTAGACTAGAGCAAATGAGTAAATATATTGAGGATATTGGGATACAGATTTCTCACTACAGTGAGAGGAGTTGCCAATATGAAAAGGAGAAAACACCTGTAGTGTTGTGTTTGGTTGGAATTAGAGGATTAACTGAGTGATTTCCAAAAATCACAATGATATTAAAAGATAATTCATGAAGAAAATAACTCAACGACCAACAGGTATGGAAAAGATACTCCCACTAACTAGTAATCATAAAAACGGAAATTAAAACAACGTGATACCATTAAGACAATATATTCCTATTTCACAAGATTAAGAATCTGCAATTTTTTAAAAAAAGTCTAACAATATCAAGTATGGGTAAGAATATGGAGAAAGCAGAAATTTCCTATCTTGCTAGGAGAAATATAAACTGTTACAACCACTTTGAAGGGCAATATGACAAAAATCTCATAACTTAGAGATGCAAGTAATCAATGACTTACAATTTCACTTCTGGATGCATTTATTCCCAAAATAAATATTGACAGAAATGTACAAAGACACATGTGTAAGGATGTTGATTGTAGTATTGTCTGTAATAGAAAAAATAAAATAAGGCAACTATTTACATGCCCATTAAAATAAGAATGGATAAATAAATGGCATGTTAAATAGTAATTAAGATAAATCAAGTATCATGTATCAACAAGGACAATTCTCAAAAATTAATTTAAACACAAGGGCAGATAGCTAATAGATTGATGTACAACAGAGATAAGAAAACCACATGTATAAATCTTAAAGAACTCACACCCACAACATTCTGTATGATTTAAGGCTACTTTAATAAAGTCAACATAGAAAACATAGAAAAGAGTAACACACAGTTATTCTTATGTTAATCTTGAAAAAGATTCAGAGAACGGAAGAAGAGAAATGGAATTGTATGCAGGGTGGGAGGAGGTACCTTAAGAGAGGGTCCATTAGCCAAATCTGTAATGTTTTATTTCTTTAAAAAAACTGAAGAAAATAAAACACAAATCTGTAGCATTTTATTTCTTTCAAAAAAATCTGAAGAAAATAGAACATAATACTCACAGGGCCAAATTTGTGTTATGTAAGTATCTGTGTCAATTATATTATTATCTTTACATTTTCATATTTGATATATTTTGTGAATATAAATCTTTTAAAAAGCTTTTTAGAAATTAGTATCATGCCAATTAAGTCACAATTCTACAAATATTCTACCAATTGTAGTTAGAATTACAAATACCTGAGCAATAACAGTATAATATAGGGGTGAGGAAAATGAAGGTCAGTTTCAAAATCCTGGAAACTTCTGGATTTAGAGGAGGAGACGCAGGGTCAGAGAGGGACACAGGGGGCTTTGACTCTCTCCAGAGTGGCAAATTAGAATACGAAACAGTCAGAATGATAAATAACAAATGTTTACATTTGTGGATAGTGAGTCTTTGGGTGAATAAATTTTGTTACAATACTTTTGCATCTATCAGTTTGATAGACTTGTTTATAATTAAAATTGCTTTTAAATGAGTCTGGGAATTCTGAAGAATTTTACAAAGTTTTAGCACAAGTTTTGCTTGCATCTGTCCCTCATGCCTGGTAACTTGGATTCCTTGCTTTCCAAACTTTTTGTTTTAAATAAATTAGATGTGTAGTGTAAATCTGTGGTCCCCAAGCCCTCAGGGCATGGACCAGTACCAGTCTGTGGCCTGTTAGGAACCTGGCCACACAGCAGGAGGCGAGAGGAGGGAAGCTTCATCTGTATTTACAAGCTGCTCCCAGTCGCTCACATCACCGCATAAGCTCCGCCTCCTGTCAGATCAGCGGGCTGTTAGATCCCCATAGGAACGTGAACCCTACTGTAAACTGCACATGTGAGGCGTCTAGGTTGCGGCTCCTTATGAGAATCCAATGCCTGGTGATCTGAGCTGGAGCTGAGGCCGTGATGCTAGCGCTGGGGAGCAGGTGCAAATACAGAGCATCAGCAGCAGAGAGGTTTGACTGCACAATAAATGTAAAAAGCTTGAATCATCTCAAATCCTCCCACCCCAGCCCCTGTCCATGGAAAAATTGTCTTCCATAAAACTGGTCCCTGGCGCCAAAAAGGTTGGGGACAGCTGGTGTAAAGAGGAGAGAGGGCATTTGACATCTCCTTAGGAACATAATGATATGCATATACATAGAGACTCAGAGCTATAGTGAAAAGGGATTGAGAGCGTGTGTGTGTGTGTGTGTGTGTGTGTGTGTGTGTGTGTATATATAAAACAAACTCTGTTAAGAAGAACTCACTATATGTTTAGAATAATGTTTTTTTAAAAAAAATATTGTTTGGGTTTCAATTCCCCCTATTCTAAAATGAATAGACGATAATGACATTGATGACAAAGATAACGATAGAATCGTGTGATGTTAATGTAGGACTTTAAATTAGCTCAAGAACTGTGTCCTGACCCACAGCAATCATTCATGAATAATTAGTTTTTACTTATGCTTATTTCTTTCTGTAAGCCTCAGGCCCTCAGCTCTATAAAGTCAAGTCATTTTTTATGGCCATTTCCAACACCCCCAAAAGTAGGATATATTGGAACCATATTGTCACTGCACCTGGCCACGGCTCTTCCTGGCCACCGACGTGTGACTCAGGAGTGTGGCACCACAGCGTGCGGTTGCTACGGCTACATCAGCCCTGCCATTCACTCTGGGTACAGCCCTGGCTGGGGCTTCTCTTCTCTCTAATCTTCCGTTTTCTCTTCTGTAAAGTGAAGACAGTTGACCCCTGAACAACACAGGGTTGATCTGCCCAGATCCACCTATACATATATTTTTTCCGAATAAATATATTGGAAAACGTTTTTAGAGATTTGTGACAATTTGAACAAACTCACAAACTATGTGGCCGAGAAATATGGAAAAAATAAAGAGAAAGTTAGATCTGGGATGAATGCATAAAATATATAGAGATACTAGTCTATTCATGTGTTAATTGATAATGTATGTCATCTGTACATACATTATATGTACAACATATATGGTCAACAGTAGGCTATTACTAGTAAGTTTTGGGGAAGTCAAAAGTTATACATGAATTTAGGACTACACAGGGTCAGCACCCCTAAGCCCCTCGTGGTTCAAGGGTCAACTATAGGTAATTCCGACCTGGTCACGTGAGGTTTAGAGACACCAAGTAAGAAGAGCCACAGGAATGCGTCTAATCTCTTAAGAGCTGCACACTTACTCCTCATTAGGATTATGGTGCACAGGGGCTCTCTAGGGAGCATGGCAAATTTGTGTTCGGGTATTCAGAATTTTGTAAACCTCGAAGCAAGCTTGTGGTTCAGTTCCTTAGACCCTGAGCTCTGGGGCCTCCAGCATTTTTTAATAGAATTACTGCCTTATTTAGGAGGGATCTAATTCTTATTATTTAAAATGCTGTTGGCAGCTGAAACATTGAAGAAATTATCAAAATATAATTTAACTGGCATTTTGGTAGGAAAAAAAAAAAGAACCCTCCCTCTCTGTTCGTAGGAGTAACACACAAAGGGACATTTTTCGTCTAAAATAAAACATTGAGAAACTGTGTTTTACCTCAATACCTTTACACTGAGAATATGTGTAATGCTTCCTAATTATCAACTTGTATTAGGGGAAAAATTACAAATGTAGGTGAATTTCTAACAAAATATCACCCTGATAAGGTCCTTGCCAGGTACGAGAAGATTCCGATTTGACTTGTTCGGAGGGCAGACAGGAGCACATCAATCCCACCTTACCCACTGCCTCCTGGACATTTCTCCTAGGATGTCACCTCAGGCTCTGCCTGTCACAGCCCCACTTGTCACCTGCCTCCCCAAACCAACCCGCCCTCTTGACTTCTCGGCTCCCCACCCATCTCTGAGGCACCAAGCCTGAAACAGCAGCGCCGCTCCCGCCTTCTTCTCTGGCTGGGCTGGCGGTGCAGAGACCACTGGCCCAGAATTGAGAAGGGGTCCATGTATGTCCACCGGCCACCAGCTGTCTCACCATGGGAGAGCCATTTGTCAAGGTCCTTCAACCCACGGGAAACTTCAGACCTTGTAGCTGAGTGTTGCTTTACCCAAACTTGGGCCTCAGGTCCCCCATGTTAGAAAGGAGGAGTCTGACCAAAATGCATTGACCGTACGCAGAATCGTGATGGGGCCAGGTGGACCTCACAGATGCCTGCCAGGGGCCCGGTGGAGAGGACGCTATTACGCTGGTGTTAGGGGCTGAGTTGTGTTCCCCTAAAAGTCCTTGTTGAAGTCCCCAGCACCTCAGAATGTGGCCTTAGTTGGAAGTAGAGTCCCGTGCAGATGTAACTAGTTAAGATGAGGTCACGAGGGTGGGCCCTAATCCAGTAGGACTGGTGTCCTTATAACAAAAGGGAAATGTGGACGCAGAGGTAAGCACATAAGGACAGCACCGCATAAAGAGGGAGGCAGAGATCGGGACGCTTCCACAAGCCAAGGAACGCAAAGACTGCCAGCAACCCCTGGAAGCTGGGTCAGGTGGAGCCCCAGGGAGCATGGCTGGGCTTCAGGACGGGGAAGGAATAGGCTGGGGGCTCTCCCATCCCCTGCATCCCACTGTTCTCTTGTTTCCTGCCACTGGGAACCAAAAATTGGTGCCAGGGTCTTGTAGAGAAATCTTAAATTATAATTACAAATTTACTTCTTAAATAACATTATACTAAGCTTCTGAAATAAAACCTATCTGATTTTAAGAAGAGTTAATCTTCATCAGATTTACACTTCCACCTAATATAGCTGAGAGGAGGGGGAGAAAGAGAAGAGGAAACTTTAGTAAGAGTAAAGAGGTAGAAATCTGCCTTTTGACTGACTGATCTGGCCAAAGGCAACATGCCACTTGCAGTTCCTTAGGGAACTATTGGCTCTGGCCAGAGCCAACCCGACCGGTCACCCCTCTGTGCACACACACATGCACACACAAACATACACACACACACACAGACGTACACACAGACACACACGAACACACGGAGATGCAGAAGGATGGGGTGGGGGAGGCACCTCGTTTCAAAACCATTAAAGCTGGCCTTTCCATCGGCAATATCTCCGCTGGCTGTTTTATAAACTCCCTGCAATCCAAGAGTGAAGACTTTGAGATTTCCATCCCTGATCTTGCTTTTTCCATGGGAATACTTCAGGCCGTGGGTTTGGAAGCAAAGTGGCCTTGCATCCCAGCTCCTCTGACTGGCGGCTAACCATGCTGGGCAATTGCTCAATTTCTCTGAACTTTAATTTTTATTAGGAGAAAAAGAAATCAAAGCAGTGCATGTCTTTCAGGGTAAAGATCAAGTGGAATAATGTACATAATCACTTAGTTAGAGCATGTGCTGCCCTGCAATTTTCACTAGTAATAATGGTTAGCACACATTGAGTGTGAGAATTTGCCATGCGTACTCTTGTGTTTGTCAGTGTTTTTTTTTTTTTCTTTCTGTTTACAACTCATTTAATCCCCACAATGTCCATGTTAAGAATACACATTACAGCCATTCCCATTTTACAGATAGGGTCACTGGGGCACAGAGAGTTTAAGGAGCTTTTTCCAGGCTTCGAACCTGGCACAGAGCAGAGCTGGGACCTGAGCCCAGGCCACCACGTTTCACCATCGCGCGGGGTCCCTTGCTGCCCCAGCGAAGCAGTAACACACGCAGGTGAGGAGGAGCATCACCCAACCTTCACCTCTCTAGCTTCTTTCTTCTTCTCACTCTGGCAATGGATCCATGGTGCTAAAGATCGTTGTTCTAGAACACCATCTGAACACGCTCGGTTCTCTTTTTAGAATCCGCGCAGCCCTCAATGGCCTGCAGGAAGAAGTTCCAACTCCTCAGCCTGGCTCACAACCTGACTCCTGGGAGCCTCATTCCCTGTTGCTCTATCCTTGCACCAAACACCCCAGTCACCCCAAACTTCTCCCCAAGCAGTGCTGTCAGCTCATGCCTGCGTGCCATGCCGAGGTGCGTCCTGCCCCTCCACCTAGAATACTCCTCCGAGGTCCTTTCCTTGGCAAAACTGAAATTCTGCTCCCTTCCAGCTACCCTGTGCTGCTGAGATAGCTCCAATCTCTAATCTCTGGTCTAATCTCCAATCTAATCTCCAATCTCTAATCTCCAATCTCTGGTCTAATCTCACAATGATCCTTAGGAGAGATGTCTGCGGTTTTCAGCTGGGGAAAACCAATTCGGAGAAGGCTTTGCTCTAGGTCACACAGCAAGAAAGTGAGTGAGCTGACATTTAAGTCCACATCTTTTGGGTTTTGAGACTCACCTACCTCCATCACATAGCCTCTCTAGAAGAATTAGGGAGATTGTGTCCTAGCTTCACCTAGACCTGGGAAGGTTGATGTTTCTCTTGGATATGGAATAAGGTAGTTCTGGGAGTGTTTGAAATGTCCCTCCAGCTGGTCTTCTTGACCCCTAGGCTGGGTGTCCTCCTGCCACGGTACACGGCCTCTGGGACTTTGCAATCCAGGACACCCACAGACAGATGCAGCCACAGCTCCAGGAAGGGTCTCTCTCTCTCTCTCTCTCTCTCTCTCTCTCTCTCCCTCCCTCCCTCCCTCCCTCTCTCTCTCTCTCTCTCTCTCCCCCTCCCTCCCCTCTCCCTTCTCCCCGCCTTGCTGACTGGGAAGGGTAAGCCCATGCAAGCAGCAAGCCTGGCTCGGGATGCCAAATAAAATGGAATAACGGGGCATGTGCATTTTATCAGAACCAAACAAATTGTGGCTATAAACATTCCGTCGCCAGTGAAATTGCAGGCTTCTTTGAAGATCAGTGTCTGTTTTTTAATGTATCTATATTAAAAAAAAAAAAAAAAAAAACTGGACCAAATTTCCATTCAGCCAGTATGGGGAGGGAGTGAGGACTGAGCCCTGGGAAACTCAATGAGGGAGGGAGTGAAAGGAGACCTTATGTCCTGGATTAGCACATTGATTAAAAGCAAGTTTCTTTCTCTGGAGCCACCCGCCCCCCTGCCCCCCACCCGCAGCCCCACAAGCCACTAACCACACAGTTATTTCATGGGGTCTCTCTTTGCCTTACTTATTTGATACGCTCAGACTCAACTGTTGTGGTTCAGACAGTTTGTGTTAGGGGTCCTGGGAGAGAGAGAAAGGCAGCCTCCTAATTGTCTGTGATCAACCGTCGACATCTGGAGAGCACTCTGGCTCTCAACCCTCCGTGGTGGGGCCATGTGTGCTCCCCCATCCGCTGCCCCCCACCCCCATCCACCCTGGGGCCTGGGCAGCAGCCCCCATAGAGGTGCAGCTGGGGTCCCTGCCCCGAGCTCTGGCCTCTCCAGCCTCAGCAGCGTGGGGTCATCTCGCTGTCCGCCACTCCCTGGACCAGCCTGTCCCAACCTGAGCCTCCAACTACTCTGCAAACACTGACAACACCCAGAGCCCTGCTCCCAGCTTTGACTGATCCGTCTTGCTCCAGAAGCACACTTTCTAGTCTGCAGTGGGCACTCCAGTTACTTCCATTCCTTTCTGGAGGTGGGGAGGGAAGACAAATCGTGGCCACCTCTGAGATTCTGAGGATCTGTGCTTCTACACCAAGAACCTCAGGGACGGCACGATGAAACGTAGTGTCGCACAAGTCCCCTCTAGCTACAGTCTCTCTTGTCACTTTGCACCTGTGCATTCTTCTGTCCTTCTCTCCCCCAGGCATTTCTGCGTGAATGTTCTGTAAACACCTGGAACTCAAAATCTCTAAAACTGAACTCATCTTCGCACAGTCTAGAATCACTTCTCCATATTAGAATCAATTGCTGATGATGCACCCAGGCTGGGAGCAGTGATGTCTTCCAGTCTTCCCCCATTGCATCCTTCCCAGGCAGCACAAATTATGGGAGTTTTCTAGTCACATCGTTACTGTCACAATTACAACCCCACTATTGGTTGCCAAGCGTATTTACTCATGGAATGAATTTTTCTTCCCAACGTACTTCCAGGAATCTGATGTAACAATCAGAGAATTAGATACAGTTAAAATGGGAATTTTTTCTTTTAACAAAAAAAAAAAGCGTGAAGAATGAACCCCTTCCCCAAGAAAATGGATGAGCTGTTTCATTAAATTTTGCAGACTTGCATATTTTATGACTTTGTGCATTTTTCTGTATGTAAGCTAAACTTCAATACAAAGTTTACTAAAAAAAAAGAAGAAGAAGAAGAACAAAAATGCCAAGAGCCTCCGTAAGGCCCTGGGTACTCCCACTGTGGAAAATGTCCCTTCCTCCGTAATCATCCGCTATGCCCGGGAGTGGTGTCTGGGGAGTATTGATCACCTGCTCCAAAGCCTGCCTCCTCGGTGGGGCTCTCTCCTGCTTTCCTCAGTCAGGACTCTTCTCTGCTGCCCTCGAACATCCCTCCCCATCCTAACAGGCCCAGTTTCTTGTCTTTCCCACATACCTGGCCTGGCTCTGATTTCTCTGTCTCAGGGAATGGCACCCCAGTCCCTCGGAGTCAGAAACCTGGGAGACGCCTTTGAGTCCACACTCCTCGTATGTGACCAGTCACCAGGTCCTACGGCTTTTCTATCCTAATCTCTCCCAAACCGTCTGTTTCCTCCACTTCTTCAGCTAGCATCCTAGTGCAAGCCGCCGTCCGTCGTATCTGGATGAGCACAGGGAGTTCATGATGAGCCTCCCCGCACAGCTCGGTCTCCTCAATCCATTCTCCACGTGGCAGCAGAGAGATGTTATTAAAACCTCTGTGGCCACTAGCTTTGACTGTTGTCTGCTTCACCTTGTTCCTTCTTAGAGCTCTCAGGGGCTTCCATCCATTCTTACAGCAAGACCCCACTATGGCCATGTGTCTGCACCAGCCTCAGCCTGCCCAGCGTCTTTCTGGAGCTATCTATCCAGCCATGTGGACTCTCAGCAATTCCTTCAAAACCTTCACCAGCACCTGCTGCCTCGGAGTGCTCCTTCTGCTTACTCTCAATGCACCCTCAGAAAACAGAAAGAAGCTGCTTCGACTCCTCCATATGAATCCAAGCTCCATCTCCACAATGGACCGAATGCTTCTGTCCCTCCCACAGTTCCTATGTTGAAATTTTAATGTCCAAAGTGACGATATTAGGAAATAGGGCCTTTAGGAGAAGGCTGATCTCAGATCCCCGGTCCCCAGAGCTGTGGGAAATAATTTTCTGTTGTTTACAAGCCACCCACTGGGCATGTTGGCTCACATTTGTAATCCCAGAACTTTGGAAGGCCAAGGCAATAGGATCACTTAGGCCAGGGGTTTGAGACCAACCTGGGCAATATAGCAAGACCACTCTTCTCTACAAAAAATCAACTTAAAAAAAACTAACTAGGCATGGTGTTATGCACCTATAGTCCTAGCTACTCAGGAGTCTGGGGCCAGAGGATCACTTGATCCCAGGTGCTCCAGGTTGCAGTGAGCAGTGATGATGCCTAGGAGACAGAGTGAGACCCTGTTGCTAAAAATAATTAAATAAATAAATAGATAAAAGCCACCAAGGCTGTGGTTCTTTGTTACAGCAGCCCAAATAGACTAAGAAAAAAATCACTACCAGAAGTGGGGTGCTGCTGTAACTAATACTTAAAAATGTGGACCTGGGTAATGAGTAGGGCTTTGAAACTGAGTGATGGGTACAGGCCAGGAGAGTGTTGAGGTGCATGCTAAATAAAACCTAGATTTCCATACACAGACATTTAAAGGTGATTCTGGTGTGAGGTCAGAGACAAAATAGGGGAGCTATGGAAAAAGCATCTTTGAGAATACCTGAGTAATCTTGAACAGAATATTGGTAGCCCTATGGATGGTAAAGACCGTTCTGCTGAGGTCTTAGAGAGAAATGAGTAAAATTTTATTATCAACTGGAGAAAAAGCTATCCCTGTTATCAAGTGGGAAAGAATTTGGCCGAATTGTGTTTATGCTCTAGTGTTTTGTAACACATAGAACAATAGAATAGAATAGTGAGCCCAGAAGGAAACTCAAACATATACAGCCAACCAATTTTTGACAAGGGGAGCAAGAGGACACAATGGGGAAAGAACAGTCTCTTCAGTTAATGGTGCTGGGACAAGAAGATCTCTATATGCAAAACAATGAAATGTTCACTTATCTTACACCATACACAGAAATCAACTCAAAATGGATCAAAGTCCTGGAAGTAAGACAAGAAACTATGAAACTTACAGAAGAGAACAAAGGGGAAACTCTCCTAGACATCAGCCTTGGTGGTGAGTTTTTTGGATATTACACAAAAGCAGAAATAAATAAGTGGAACTACTTCAAGTTAAAAAGCTTCTGCAAAGCAAAGAAAATAATCAACAAAATGAAATGGCAGCCTACTAACCAGAAAAAAATTATTCGTAAACCATATATCTGACAAGGGGTTAATATCCAAAAGTTATAAAGACTTTATGCAACTCAACAGCAGAGAAACAAAAAAACTCAATTATAAAAATAAGCAAAAGGCCTAAATGGACATTTCTCTAAAGAAGACATAAACATGGCCAAAAGATATATAAAAAAGTTTTCAAGGTCATTAATCATCAGGGAAATGTAAATCAAAACCACCATGAGATACCACCTCACACCCAGTAGCATGGCTGTTATCAAAAAATTAAAAGACAAAAATGTCAGAGAGGGTGTGGAGAAAAGGGAACACACTCTTGTACACTGTTGGTGGAAATGTAGATTGGTACAGACATTATGGAAAACAGTAGGGAGATTTCTAATTAAATTTAAAATAGAGCCACCATATGGTCCTGCTCTTCTTCTGAGTATATAGCAAGAGGAAATGAAACCATTATCTTTTAGAGGTAAACATACCTGCACTCCCTGGTTCACTGTAGCATTATTTACAATAGCCAAGATATGGAAACAACCTATAAGTGTCTGTCAACATACGAACGGGCAAGGAAACTGGTGTGTGTGTGTGTGTGTGTGTGTGTGTACACATACATGTAAATATGTACAAAGCTATCCAGAAAGTATCCAGCCATGTAATATGTTCTCCTTATATTAAAAACAACTGGATACTTCCAGGATAGCCTTTGTACACACACACACACACACACGCATATTCCATTTTGTGTGTGTACATAGGTATATATTCCATTTTAAGCGTGTGTATATATATATGTCTGTGTATATATACATGCAATATATAATAGTATCATTCAGCCCTAAAAACAGTGAGATTTTGCCATTTGCCGCAACATGGAAGAGGCTGGAGGACATTATGCTAAGATGCCCAGTGAAATAATCAGGACACAAAAAGAAAAATATTGCAGGAGCTCATTTATATGTGGAATCTTAAAAAAAAGCAATCAAACATACACAGATAGAGAACAAACAGTGGTTACAGGGGCAGGGGCAGGCTGGCAGTTAGGAAATGTGTAAATGTGGGTAAGAGGACAGAGAGTAGCAGATGGATAGGATGAATAAGTCTATGAATCTAAGGTGTGACATGAGGACTGAAGGTAACAAAGTTGCACTGTATTGGGGATTCAGGCTAAATGAGAATGTTTTACCTGCTACTGTTGCTAAAATAAAAATAAAAATTTGGTAATCATGAGATTCCAAAGCAGAGCTGTCCTCAGTTGATATTATTCCTTTAATCGATATTCTTTGGTCATGGAAATGCAATCGTCCAAAATCCACCTATCTCCAGCTCCATCCAGGTTAATTCAGGAGGCATATAAACATATGTCAAAAAAATCCACCTATCTTCATTTGTATATTTCACAACTCCTGAAAAAGAGAAGAATCAAATCATAATAATGGAAAAATGCAAGATACATTACCCACCAAAAAGTAAAATTTAAACTGGCATCAGTCTCTGACAACATGAATAGAGGATGAAGAACCAGGAAACAAGTTCTTCCAAGTTTTTAAAGAAATTCTATTTTTTTAATACCCAGAATTTTATACCTGCCCAAATGATCAATCAAATGTGGAGGTATAATAATGTGTTTTTGGTTTTGTTTTTATTTTTATTTTACTTTCAAAGACTCAAAATTTTACCTCCCAACTCCCTATCTAAAAATGTTTCTGGAAGAAATGCTCTAGCCAAATCAGTGGGACATAAAGGGAGGAGATGATGTAGGGAAGAAAAAGGATCCAATCCAGGGTCCTGCTGAAAGAAAATGCAAGTCAGGAAGATAACTCTGCAGCCATCAAACTAAATACAGGAAAATGAGAAGACATCAACAGGATACATAAGAAGACATTTTATAACAATGTGAGCCTATTTATTGGTTTTCATTTATAAAGTCAACCAAAGAAAAAACAAAGAGATAAGTGAGATGACAGAGAAGAAGGTCCGTGTGGCCCACCTGGATAAGATAAAAATGATAGAACAACTGCCGGAAAAGGGGAGGCAGGAGGAAGTAGAGGGGAGAGATGGCAGGGAGGGGACATGCTGCCAAATTTATGGAATAAGAAATAGAGGATCAATATTTAATTAAAATCACACTGGTGCTCCTGTAACTAATAAGCAATTATAGCAAATTCATAGGATACAAAGTTAATATACAAAAATCAATTGCTTTCCTATGTAATAGCAAAGAACAATTGGAATTTGACTTTAAAAATACAGTAGTATTTGCATTTGCACCACAATGAGATACATAGGCATAAATCTAACAAAATATATACAAAATCTATAAGCAAAACTACAAAATCTGATGAAAGAAATCAAAGAACTAAATAAATGTAAAGATAGTTCATGTCCATAGATAAAAAGACTCAATATCGTCATGATGTCAGTTATTTCCAATGTGGTCTATAGATTCAACACAATGTCCATCAAAACCCCATAAAGTTATTTTTCAGATGTCAACAAACAGATCCTAAAGTTCATGTGGAGAAGCAAAATGCCCAGAATAGTTAACATGGTATTGAAGAAGAAGAATAAATTCACAGTACTGACATTGTCTAATTTCAAGATGTATTATGTCCATACACTAGTCAAAAATAGTGTGATATTGCTGAAAGAATTGAGAAATAGATTAATGAAAAAGAATAGAGAGCCCAAGAATAGAACTACACAAGTATAGCCAACTGATATACCACAAAGAAACAAAATGAATATAATTGACAAAAGGTAGTCTTTACAATAAATGGTGGTGAAACAGCTGGACATTCAAGTATTAAAAAAAACAAAGAAAAAAAAGAATCATAGACCTTATACTCTTCACAAAAATGTATTCAAAATGTAGCTAAAAAATTTTTACCTGACTGTAAAAAACAAAACTATAGAACTCCTAGAGGAGAAGATCTGAATGACCTTGGATTTGTGATGACTTTTTAGACACAATATGAAAGGCATAATTCATTAAAAAAATTTTTGATAAGTTGAACTCCATTAAAGTAAAAACTTCTGCTCTGCAAAATACATTATCAATGTAGTAAGAAGAGAATCCATAGATTGGGAGAAAAAGAAAACCTGCAGAAGACCCATGTGATAAAAGATGTTGTCCAAAATATACAAAGAACACTTAGAACTCAACAATAAGGAAATGAACAACCTCATTGAAAAATAGGCAGAAACTCTGAGCAGATACCTCATCAAAATATATACAAATGACAAATAATAATTTGAAAAGTTCTCCATATCATATGTCATCAGGGAAGTGCAAATTAAAACAGCAATGAGATACCATAGCACACCTATTAGAATGGCCAAAATCCAAAACACTCACAACGCCAAATGCTGGGAGGATGTGGAGCAAC